>CM070555.1:58899983-59119520 GCA_036346405.1 Phyllostachys edulis
ATCTGCGGGGAGAAACCCTTCTTAGCTGTCGTCTTCTTCTCCTCAGGCGTATTTTTCCACAACCTCGAAGAGCTCATGGGTCGTCCTTGGGGATCTCTCCCAAGCGCGATTGAGTTCTCCGGGAGCGACCCTTCTTTGCGCATTGATGATTGTGGAGTCCGGGGCATCTGCCACAACCGCACTTTAGAAAAGCGCTTAAGAAATTCTCTTGTGGATTCACCCTTACATTTAACAATGAAGAGTGGTTGGGGAGCATGGGGCGCTTATAGCTTCCTTGAAATTTCGCGATGAACTCTTCCTCACCGGTCCCAAGAATAGATGGAGCCTTTCTTTTGGTTGAAGAACCAGAGCGCCTTGCTGTTCAGGAGAGGAACAATGGGAGGCGATTGCACATCTCTACTTCTCCACCTCCCCACCGAATCGCCGTGGAGTATACTTCCAGAATTGTATGGGGTCGAGTCCCCATCGTAAGGCTTAGATTGGGTGGCGGAACTTTGGTTGAAACAGACTTTGAAGATGTCTCGGCGAGAGGTTCCCGATCTCGGGGATGCCCTGTCCTTCAGCAAGACGAGGTGATGGTGATCGCGGTCTGCGACGGCGGCGATGGCGAGGCTCTCTGGTGGAAGAGCTAGATGCCGCCGATGGCGGCGATGGTCTGGCGCGTTGGCGAGTTAGAGCGCCCGCGCCGACTTGCAACAATCCTTTGGGAGATTAGTGATTGACATCCTCTTCGTCGTGGCCGTGGTGACCACGCTCCTAGCGGATCCGATTGGTGGCGAGGACACGTCTAGTGCCCGCAGAGTACATGCTCTTCGACCGCCTCGCCACGCCTCCTTGATGTGAATCCTTACGCTTGATGAGTGCACTTGGGCCATGACGGGTGGAATGGTCCTTCACAAGGAAAGGTCTTTGGAGGGCACCGGGAGCAACTTTGGCCTCACGGGCTCCTAGTCACCCCCGCCATGTAGCACCTTGAGGATGGAGCCCAGCACTTCTTGGGGGTGACTCACCATCTCCGGTGCGACGCATTTGCCCAGTGGAGGAGCTTGGAGGGAGGTCGCGGGCGCCCGCTCGAGGGGTATGAACTCAAGCCTCGGAGGTGAGGCGGCAGGATGAATGCAATGGAAAGGCTGAGCTCCTCCCCATCCGAGTTTGGCGGGTGTATTGGCGATGAGGAGCCCGCTCATCACCGCCACGTGGGCGAGTGGAGGAGGTTGTAAGGATGTCCTCGCCCTCCTCCGGAAAAATCCCTGTGACCGGTCGGTGGCCACTTGAGGCGGTCTTTGGGAGGCGGGAGGCGTCTTGAGGGTGCTTTGGGAGTACAATCGTGGCCATCATGTAGTCCACCACTGCCTTGCGGTTGCCTCCGCCATTGCTTTGCAATTAGCGGCGTCGAGCCCCGAGAGTGGTGGATGGCCCCGGAGGTTCAACAACATTTGAGCCTCTTGCCTTGGGCGGAACACGCGTCACCGGTGCAATGGAGGTAGGATGCTGGCGGCAGGGAATCTGCGAGGGCGTTATGCATCCGGGATGAATAGCTCCAATCTCCAAGATAACCCATGCCTTGGGCTTCTTCGGGGAACGGACCGGTCGTCCGCGGGCTCCCTATGCTCTGGAGCGAGAGGAGGCCTCGTGAACTTGGAGTACTTCTTGGTAGGAGCCATAGCCTTCTGTTGATTAGCTACGGTCCCCACGGTCGGCGCCAATGTTGATGGTGTGGAAACCAAATGTGAGTGAGAGGGCGGACGACAGCCATGCTACGGGCCTTCGTCCCCGAGAGCAAGCGTAACACGAGGTTTATCTGAGTTCGGGTCAGAGACCACCCTACTCTTGTCGGTGGCCTCACTGGGGTTCGAGGTTCTCCCGAGGCTCGCTTTGATGACTTATCTTCATACAATGCTCAAGAGAGCTCCCATTGAATGGGAGGGATACATGGGGTATTTATAGGCTCCACATAAATATTCATAATTTTCTGAAGCCATTAGCTATATTTTAAAATTCTTACAAACAACACTGAAACCCTAATTTGGAGGAGAGAGAAATAGCAACCCACCGCACGGTGGCCGGCAGGAGGGCACATAGCGGCCGGAGGCCCTATCGTATGTGGTCGTGCGGCAATCGATCATTTTTACCAAAAAAATCCAAAGATGATTATTCTTATAAATACAAGATGAAAATGAGCCAATACAGCCAAAAATTCGCCGAGTACGAGGAGATGTTGTCACTCGTATTCTTATTTTTCAGGAGCAGCTGAGGACTTTTTTTCCTTGATAATATATGCTAGGTGAGACAATTATTGTACGCAATATTAAAAGTGCTGTCGACGAATGCAGCCATGGGCCCATGGTGACGGAATGGATTAAGTTGACTTGAATACAGCAGTGACGCAGACTTTAGAAAACAAGTCTGTGCCAAATGGATTTGGACAATTTTAATAATATATTTCTTCGCGTTTCACGCCGTGTCAGGGTGCTCCATTCGTCACTGCCTCACAGCCCACAGCGGGCGGCAACTTGTTATGCTCCGTCCCCAGGAATATGCTTTCGGCGATGGACGTAACAGGCACGGGAGAATGTGTAAATGACTAAGCGCCCCCGCCCAACTCCTTGTATTCGAGGATGTGAGGGCCCTGAGTTTAATATATTGATATCGTCTAGGGTTTAATATATTAATATATATTTATAATTATATATATGTTTAATTATGTGTACATCAAATTGCATTTGTAATATTACTTTAAATACATAGTAGTAGGATCAAATGTAACATATAGTTCAATAAGTTTAATAGACGGTATTATCAGTTACGCTGGTATTAATCGGTATCGAGTCGGTATGACTGATGTTGACCGGTATCGAGGTCGTTATGGATTGCAAAACTGCTCTGTACTATTTTAGATGGCAGAATGGTACATCTCGGCTATATCGGCCGGTAACGGAATTGTATTGATAAGTTTGCTTGATACTAGAGGAGAGAGAGTGGTTACATGAGATTTTAAAAACAATCATTCCAATGATTTGATACTAAAGTTTGATACTATAGGCCCGCATGTTTCATGGATCTCTTACAAATTGATACTAAATGGCCATATAAATTCGGTAACAAGCTCTCCAATGCATAAAATCTTGATACTAAAATCTTTGTTTCCTAAAAAGACTGGAAATTTGCATAAGTATCAAGCTTCTTCTCTCTCTTCCATCTATATCTTCCACCTTACCAAAAAACTTGACATGTCATACGCTAAGTATCAAGCAAATTTGCTTGTTGGGAGTGCTAAGACGTGCGACGCAGGGATGCACATTTCCTGTAACCACCTGGGGCATTTTTCTCATTGTTCTACGGTAAACAAACTACAAGTCTACAACAATGTAACCTAGGAAAAATTCCCTAATTATATCTTGTTCCTAATATGCAATATATACGAATCTTTTAAAAAAAAACTAGGTAGCAGTGACGCACTACGCTACGCCTGTGAAATCCAACATAAAGCATGACTGCATGAGATATCAATGTGAAACGATTTGCATAGTCAAATACTTTGCCTTAAAGGCCTAACGTCAGCAGAATGATATAATACAACGTGGAAGTTACAACAAATTTGGCTAATTGATCTCAGGAACACCTCAACATGTGCTCCAAAGGGCCTATGTGAGTTTTTCACTTGCAAAAGAAACATAAATGAGAACACGAATTGGATCGTATGAGAAGAAAGATCTATAAGCTATATGCAAGATCAGGAGTTGGCGTTGAAGCTTATTATTCTTTCACGTTTGGAGTACATGAATCAATCCCATTGAGCTTGTAGCATGCACAAAGCTGCATCATACGCAAAGAAGGCAACACAAATGTTAGGTAATCCCGTAAAAGCACTTTCTACATGAGGAGCGGCTGCTAAATCTTATTGTTATCATGTTTGGGACAAAGACTTTTTTGGTGACATACCAGCCCCCTGTGCTATTTGAATCTGGAATATAGAGAGGCGCAACATATGAACAGAAGTTAAAAGAAAATAAATTAGTGGTCGGAACTAAATTATTACTATGTTGTCACAACTGAAGAAATAGGGGAATGTACTCAGAATCTGGTTTCTACAATAGAGTTCTACAAAGTCTGGCTGTTTTTTAGGGAATAAATGAGGCATTATGCAACATGACATAGGTGGTGAGGAGGGAACATGGGCCAGTTAAATAGAAGAAGATTCACAACTCAGAACAAAAGAAAACTATGCTAAGTCATGCCTGCATGGCATGTCAGTCTAACATCTGATTAATCTACTTCTGATGTTCTTCACATTTGGAAGAAGTGCACATGCACATGACCACAATGAGCTAAATGCGACGCCCCGTGTCATTACCCCAAGGGTAATCACACTTAGGCATACGGATTACTATTCGTTTGCCCAGTAGAACACTGCTCCAACGAATAGTAAGCCATTTATCAGAGATAACGCAACAGAACAATACAATAGAAACTACACTTTATTACAACAGTAGCCACACAAGACTAAGGTTCTGAATACAATTATTTAATTACAAAGGGGAAAACACTTCCCGCTATTCACCGCTAGATTCCTCCAAAAGTTTGCTCGTCCCACGAGTCGAGGGTAGTGCCCAACTCGCCCTGATCCTAGTAATCAACACACTCGTCACCTGCGGCCTTCTTGGTACCTGCAAGCCCCTCATCCCACTCGGGGTAGATCCCGGCTGGACAAGGATCTAAGCAAAGGGAGAGATAGCAAGAGTGAGTACTATAGTGTACTCAGCAAGCATTAATAGCTAGAAATGCAATTGATGAATCTACCATTCGTCCTTATCCTAAATTCCTACCTCTTTTATTCTGAAAGTAGTTTTCAAAACTTAGGTTGCAATTTTACTTCTGAAGAGACTACTTGTTACCCGAAGAGAAGATAGAGTGGCGGTTCCCGTAGACTCCAATCCAGGAGACTGGCATGAATTCATGATTTGTTATAGCACTGCGCAGGCTTGTACCACTTTACCCATAGTAATTCTGAACCCTAAATGAGCCAGGTCCCCAGCATTTCCTTAGATGCGGGTTCCAGTTTAGAATACAGAACGTTTTCCACTTACGTGATCAAGTCTCCACCCATTACTTTCCGTCGGTGCTAACTTAATCACGTTGCTGATCTCGTCATACACCGAGTTCAGGTAATGTTGGTTGGGACGCCACCCAACACTCCACCATGCATTCCTATAACGCCCCAGATCCCCCACTTCCGGACTGGTTACCGGTTCTGGGTTCTTCCCTAACTCAACCCATGCAAAATGACTTGCCCGTTGTGGAGAACATAATCACATAAAAGGTAACCTTTCTGCCCGTCGAAATGGGAAAATGGTTGGTACTGAATTACGACCTCTGACCGAGTAAGAGTTTTGTTGGTCCTTATATTATAACCATCCGTAAAAAGGGGCCCACCTCTTACCTCGTCATCATCGTCGTCGTCATATTCCCCCGCCCGGGTCCCTTTTTACCAACCTATTAGCTTTCATTTCATTCTTTCATTTCATTTCTTATCTTCCTAATTTCATCATAATCCAATTTAGTTTTGAGAAAATAGTTTTGATGCAATATAGATATGACAGAGCAATATACAGTTTATATTTAAAATAGCTATGTTTATGAACAAGGGAGTAGCTTGCCTGTGGAACTGTAGGAAAGATCAACGCCGACGGAATCGATACTAGCTATTCTTGTTGGTTCACCCGCTGCAGTTTATACGATGGTGCGAAATAATAAATACATAATTGAATACTTACCCATAATATGTGCAACTATGTGCATGCTACTCAGATGATTCTTTTTGTTAGCATATCTTAATTTAATAACAGTTTCGAAACCCCGTTAAGTTAGCACTCTCCCAAATAGCCGTGGTTCTCTGATTAATCGGCTCTAGGTCGATGGTTGATAATCACGCTTTAATGGACGAAAAGAAATTACTACACATAATTGCATATTACTAGGTCTAACAAACTTTATTCGCGCAAAATTAAGTCTACCAAATTTTATTCAGACGATAAAACGATTAACTTGATTTTATGCTAGAGCTAAATAAGTGAACCTACTTGAATAGATTATCGCTAACGCCTCATATTAATTATTTTCCTAATGTGAGAATTCTATCAGCGACCAACTCAATTCTGAGGTTCAATTTAATTTATACACATTTTTCGCCTTTAATTTCTACCGGTCGTTTTACTATCAAAACTCTAACGCGGATAAAATAACCTAACTTACTAGTGACTCAAAAGAGAATCACATTTATACTACTAATTCAATCCATCTACTTATTTTGAATTTTATAACCATTTTCTACAAAAAAATTTCCTCTTTCTTACATTTTATTTCTTTCCTCTCTCTCCCTTTTTCCCATTTTCTACCCTAATCCTACCCTTCTCTAACCGGCCAAACACCCACACCACTCAACCCCTTTATCTCCAATCCATTCGGCTGCCACTCACCCAGGAGATCCCATCTCCTGCTCCTTCTCCCTCAACTCACCCCTCTACTCCTCCTCCTCCCCTTCCACCATGAAGCCGCCGTCGCCACTCCCTGGCTCCCCTTCCTCGGCCGACTCAGCTCCAGGCGTCGCCTCCTCATGGCACCGCCGCTCCCTGGCCTGTGCTGCGCTGCCGCCTCCTCCTGTGGCCAGCTGGTCTAGCGCCGTCGGCCCGATTGGCTCCCTGCGGCTCAGCTGCTCCCCTTCTCGCTCGCCATCGTCGCCACCTCCCTACGGCCTCCTCTCGGCCCCTCCGACCCAGCGCCTCCTCTCGGGCCCCCTGGCCCGACCTCCTCTCGGCGCGGCCGAAGGCCAGCGCCGCCTTGGTTCTCCCTCAAGCATCTCCTCCTCCTAGCTCCCCCTCTTTCCCCTACTCGGCCTGCACCCGCGTGGCTCGCCCGGTCTACGGCCGCTCGCCTCACGCGCCCAGCCTGGCCCGGTTCATCTCCTCCCCTAACCCCACTTCTGATTAACTCAGATTAAACATGGATTGGTTGATTCATTTAGTTATGCTTACTGATGTTGATTTAATGCATGAATTGATACGGGTTTGCTTAATGATGTTGGTTTATTGCTTATGCATGAATGTTAATGGAGGTGGGCTACTAGAGGCTTGGTTTTGGTGATGCTTGGTGGTTGCAGATAGAGATGGGGAATGGTTTATCCTGGGTTCCCTGAGGTTCCTCCCTTCCTCCCTGACCCCTTGCTCTGTGATGAACTGAGAGTTAAATGTGACACTACTGTGAGATGCTCTATGGTGAATGATGTGCACATGGGGAGCACTGGGGTTCCATTGTAGGTTACCTCTTGTTGAGATTAAGGATGGGGAAGAGGATGGTAGCACTGCTGGCTCCGAGCTGGTGCTCTCCTTTTCTCCTTTGTGGGTTGGGGCTTGTAGGCAATGTGGTGTGGATCATGAGCTCCTCCTCCTGTCTGCCTTGATGCCTTGCTTCTCCTCCTACTTCTGCTCTGGTGATGGCAATGAGATGGAGGTGTTGGGAAGCCCTTGGCTCTGCTCCTCCTTCTGGCTGTGAAGTGGAGGTGGCTTATGTGTTGCCTTATGGGAGATAGATGCTCAAAGGGGAATGGATGCTTATGGGGGATGTATGCTGGGGGGTGCCTTCGGCTGGTTATCTTGTGCCTGTGTGGCTGGCTTATCCCCTCCCTGTTGTGCCGACTTATCTCTTCCTTGCTCTAGGGGGCTGACTTATCTCTTGCTGGGGCTGGCTTATGGCAGTTCGCTTATGGCGGTTCCTTCCTGTGTTATCTCCTTCATGTGCATGCAGTCCGTGCTCTGGGTTATCTCCTTCCTGTTGGCTGACTTATCTCTTGGGAGGCTGGCTTATCTCTTAAGGGGAAAGGGTTGGCTGGGCAGGGGGTTGGCTCGGCAGGGGGAATGAACTTGGCTGTGTAGGAATAGGCCTGATTTTATCCTTGGCTGGTTGATCTCATCCTCATTTGGGGTAATTTCGTTTTTACGGTCTTCCTACTCCTGTTTACCATAACCCTATTTACCCTAATCCTATTCCCTTACTATTCCTGGCTGCTCTCCACTTCTTCTGCCCTAGTTACCCCTCTCCTATTCATTTTTACCATGCCCTTATCTTTTATGCTGCTGCTGCTCTTACTGTGAACTGTGAAGTTATTTGCCCAAAGGTTATTTGACTAACTATTTCCTCATGTTTTAGTTGCACGAACTGGGAATGTGGAAGAAGATTAGATGAGATGACAAGGAGGGCTTTAAAGAAATGAATGCAAGAAGTGGATTGTGATTTAATTATCTGTTGTAAATGTCTTTGTTAATTTCTTTGTAAAATTAATATTGTATCTAATTTAGGTTTTGTAAGCATATCATCTTGACTTACAATTAAGTGGTTAAAATGTAATCAAGGTTGTAATTTTCTTTGTATTTTGAAGATGTCTTGGGATGACTTTATCTTGTTATTACAATGCTATTGAAAATGATTCTTGTTGACAAATGTGTTTGTTATGTGATTGCTAATTAATTGAGATTACGCTTTGATGAGGATTTAATGCAATTTTTACTTATACTAATCACCGATTACTGTAGATTAGCTTAGTTTTAATTATGCGGGTTCTCACACTGAAGCAGACATCCCAACATGACACATACGTAAATAAAATCAGAACACAATATAGTATAAAAATATAATACAATATTAGTCCCATACCTAAATGAAATGATAATACAATATTAGCTTCAAATAAAACCAAAAGGCTAATATCGGCGACTATTTAACCTACAACATCGTTGTACCACATAGTCTCAAAAATGTATGAACGAATCATTTGCATATAACCAACAGCTTCACCTCACATAAGGTTTGCTCACAAAAAAGGTCATGGATAGTATGTTACCAAACCCACCTGTCGACGGGGTAACAACCTAATGAGAGCTTGAAAGGTGTAAGTAATCTATGTATATCTGAACAATAATCTAAAACAGCGAAACAAGTGGCCTCATAGCTTCGAAGGGGAGCTATGATAGATCGATAGTTGCACCAATAAGGTTGTGAAGGATTACCGTGTGGCAACAACTCGAGAAAATATTTTTCTGTTTTAACCCTATAGTCGTACATGTCATTGGACGATGAGTTTAGAACAAAATCTCGAGTTTATACACTTCTTCATTGTCAGTAACCAAAGCATCTCTGTATACTACTTTATGATAGACTGGTTGTTTCGGTACAGAGCATGGCTAGCTTTTAAATGTTCCTATGGAGATACATGACATCAATACCTATTATTATTATTATTATTATTATTATTATTATTATTATTTTCGAAAGGCATTAAAGTGAGTTGTGTACATAGAGCATCCTTGAATTTCAATAAACAATTCAACTATTATAGTTGAAGTATGAAAAAAAAGGCTACAAAAGCCTAAGGATAAGAAACAACAATGCTTATGGCATATGTAAACTTCTATACTAAAGGGCATGCAATTCAATTCAAAAGAAAGAATAAGAATATATATGTTACCTGTTTCATTAAATGGGTCCTATTAGATTTTATTGAATAAGAAAAAGGCGAACAACGCATCATGGCTTTTGCAAAAAAAAAAAAAAGAAGAAGAAGAAGAAGAAGATAATCCCAACTAAACAATATAAATTTGAAGTACAAAATAAAATAAAATTGCACAAAGGTAGACCAACTGCACAATACAAAATAAAATAATCTGACAAAAGACTGCACCTGCTCTTTGCAATAACAAACATGTTGGCAAGGTGAACTAAAGAAAAGTTGCAAAATAGTATGGTTTTCGCTCCTTCTACAAATCAAAAAATAGATGGCAATGAGTAAACATTGCAGTGCACGTTGAATAAATCAAATCAATTCTTTATTTGATATATGGAGGAACTGAAAAGCACCACCTATGGCAGAATTGAAATATACCATTTAGAACAACTAACACCATGAAACTGCTATAGATTGGTTATACACTAAAACCAAGCATCATAAAGGACATAACATGAAACACCCCTAGTTCTCCTTATCATTTTGCTATCCTAAGATCCACAAGAACTATTAGACGTGACGCATGAACTCTAAAATCCATGCTGATGGAATTTGGAAACAAAGAAATCCCAAAAGAAATCCCAAAAGTATGCATGCAAAAAAGGAAAAAACATATATGTTCAAGTCCCAGGCGTGTGGAATATATATCTGCGATGTCTGGGCGTGTGGAATATATTCAAATTGATGTTTCTGAGCCACTACTTTAAATTTGACTTAGCCAACTTGTCCGTCTTTGCTATAGATGACACATGTAGGACCCATAGTCAATCTCAAATAGAGGAACATCAGAATTAATAATCACATATTACACCTCCAAAAAAATCATTTTTTGCAAAAGTCACAGAGAATTATTGAGGATTAATCAAGTTATGGATTTCAAAACAAGTATAACAAAATTCGCCATTGTCGACGATCAAGTCGCCAATCTTACGAAAATGAACGAGGAAAATGGCGTGGAATATCACGGAATGGAATGGGGTCGCTCTTTATTGATATGAACTGGGTTTTACAAGATGTGGCTAAGTACTACCTGAATTACACCGAATGGGGAATGTCTAATCGGTGTCAGACTTAGAATATGAGTCTAAGTCCGATTATCTAGCTTCTAATTCCACCGCTTAGGCTTCATGTATTCTTGTTGAACTGCCGTTGTTCTTGTCTTTGTTGGTCTTGGCCTTGTTGTCTCGTATGCATGTCCTTCGTCTTCTGCGCTTCACCTTTAAATAACTTCCGAAGAGGTGGCGCTTACTCTGGAGAAGACGTCCTGGTGAAAGCGTTACGACTAGTCGGAGCGGTGGAAGCGATTAACAACGTGCTAACTTCCTTGCGGTTACTGTGAAAAGCTTAACCGTAGGGTGGTTAATAGTCGGTGTCTCGTGGTTGTACCATCGCATGGTTTGGAGCATTATAGCACGTGTTCCATTTATCATACGATAAGAAATACCGATCGATAATTTTATTTAGGCGGTTATCGGTGGGGATTAGGCACAAAGCCTCATCAGGCGTGGTACCCATTAAGTAACCTCTGGAATACTAACGACCAGGGAGGTCGTTAGTCTTAGGGGTCACGACCATGTAGACGTCTGGTCTTTTATTATGTATTAAAATAATACATAGAGGTTTTAATCCTCGTCAGCTAGCCCCGAACTTTAAATGAACTGGTCGTGCATATACCTTTTTCCGATGAAATCGTATCAGGCGAACCCATTTAATGTAAGTGGTATCTGAAGTGATGCATGTTCACTTTAAAGTTGAGAACTTGCCTTGGGAAGCGAAGAGTTCCTCTGTCGTTTGAACAAAAAGAAGCTTTTTGTCGGTTGGACTTTGTGGGAATCCTTGAAAGTATCGGAAGTTTATAAAATCTTCTCTCATTTGGGCTCTTAGAATTTTTATGCTTCCAAAATCCTTCGATCCTTTAGCTTCTCGCCAAGAAATTCTCGAGTTTTTCTGTTCTTCCGACCACGAAGTCTCCAACTTTCACTACTCATCCTTGAGGATTTTCGCCATGTCGGAGCAGATTACAAAGTGGTTGCCTTTGGAATTGGGCAAGAAAAAGCTTGAGGCTTTGGTGAAGATGGGAATGCTCCCGGATAGGAATTTGATTAATTGGAGACCGCGATTTGAGAGTATTTTCGGCCGTGAAGATGAGAAATCCTGTTTTCTTGCCTACATCGAATGTGGGTTTGAGATTACCGGTACACAAATTCCTTCTCCGCGTTCTTGAACATTACGGGGTGGAATTAGTGAATTTGGCCCCAAATTCGATCGCAAATATCAATATTTTCGCATATTTATGCGAGGCATATCTGGGAATACAACCGAACTTGAAGCTCTTTAGTTATTTCTACCGCATGGTGATGGGAAAATCTGCGGCAAAATCTAAAGCAGCTCTTGGGGAATGCACATTGCGTCTTCATGACGGGAAGGCCGATGAGTACATCCTCATGTCTGCGAAATCTTCGTGGTCGTCATGGAAAAATCTTGGTTTTACATGACTGATTCTGAAAGACGATGGCCTCTACTTGGCGGAACTAGAGCAAGTGAAAACCCCAAGTGGAAGGAGGCCGTAAAGAGGACAAGGATAGTCAAAAGATGGGCGGATGCCATCTATGACTTCTTGTCGAGGGCGACTTCGTGGCATGTGGTGAGGATTTTACCTCTCGCAGATTAGTCCATTGAAGCTCAGGACTCATTCCTGCTCCTGGTGCCTTGATCGTGATGAAGTTGCTCGAGAAGGTGGAAAGTCTTTGAGATACATTCGATCGGTATTTTGATTTGATTAATGTGTTACCTTAAAATTTGTCTATTCTTCCTACATTAAAGTTCTTTCCTATGGGGAAATTAGAGAACGAGTCGAGCTAATCTGTCTTGAGGAGCACGGAGAAAAGGCCAATGCCCCAAGATCTTAGCATAACTCCTATTGAAGGGAGGCGGCAAGGCTTAAGGTAATTTAATCAAAAATTCCTTTTACCATGTATATACATATATTCCACCAGATTTCCAATCGTGCTCTACATTTGCGCTTCGGTCGGGATTGCGAATCATACAATCTGGTGAGGATCAACGTCCCACCTTAGTTCCGACCGAGTCGTGCCCTGAGGCACTTGAAGGAGATGAATCCCTCAAGGTAATAGAACATTTCGGAATCATATATGTATGAATTTTTTTTGGATAAGAGGATTTCTTCACCCAATCAAATTTGTTCTTTGATTTAGGTGGATAAGCCTGAGGGCCCGCAGAATGTAACTGCGGAGGCTGTAGACTCCAGAGTGGTCGTGCACGACCTTACGGTTATTCTTGAAACAAGCGATCCGGAGATTGATGAAACCACTCCCTCAGGCCGGATAGTCGGGAATGTGGACCTTGATGAACTGGTCGAGGACATAGCTTCCAATTCTTGTTGGAGGATGTGAGGGTTCCAACAAACCTTCTTTGGTCGAGAACCGGCAAAATTGGAGGAGAAGAAAAGGAAAGCTAAGCGGCAGATTTCTCTCTTGCGCGTTTGAGTCAAATCCGGAGATTAACAAGGTATGTACAAATGAAAGTGGTCGTATAAGTATGTACCTTTAATAATTCCTTGATGCTTTGATACTTTGAACTTCCCATCTTGGTTTGCATAGGTCTTACGGTGTTCGGTCGTTTCCGGCCGGTTTCTTCTGAGGACTGCTTTGTGGAAGTTCAGGCAGAGCACTTCTCGGGACAAAGTTCTGAGGAAGTAGTGGTCGAAGAAGCCCCAGCAGTGACAAGAACAGCGGTTGAGTTGGATCCTTTGGTGATTGAAACCCCTTCGTGGAGGTAGATGCCTCTGAGAGGTCTCAACAGTTCGATCCTTTGTTGATAACCCTTCCCAACCTAACAAGTTCCTTTTAGTCCCGATTTATCGAGGATAAGGAGCTTGATGAGGCGTGGCGAAAGTATCGGATACTCAACTCAAGATGCACCTGATTTGATTTTTGCCGGTTATAATGACCGAGCAATTCGGATAAGTATTATCGACCGACTTCATAGCTCTTCTTTAAAAAGTTTATAAGAAACTTAAGAAAGAGAGCGCTATTTGTGTAGCATTTGGTCGAGAACTTTCTTTGTGATTGGAGGGTGACCCGTGAGTTAAGGACTTGGAGCAAAAGCACTCGAGTTGGAAAGTAAGAACTTTTCCTTTTTGAACTTCTGTTTCTTCTTCAATACTTTGCTCCTCTACAATTATTCTCCCTTATCGTATTCGATAGATCTGGAGAAAATAAAAGAGGAGGTTGTGACTGAGAAAGCCAAGACAGCTCTTCTTGAAGAAGAAATAAAAGCTAAAGACCAGTCATTTGCTAAAACAAGTTCGGCCAAAGACCGGTTGATCGCTGAAGCAACGACCAAATATGAAACACTTAGCAAAACAAATGAAGGTAATATGTCGCAAACTTGATTGTTCCTTCAATTATGCTTGGGTTCATTAAGCGATTTGCTTTTGCAAACAAGCGAAATCTTTGAGCAGTAAAAAAAACTCAAATTTGAAGCGGATAAGGAGGCGGCTCTTCCTCAAAATATTGATGAAAAGATTAGTGCTTTGAACAAGATGATCTTTGATATGGGATCGAGGATCAAGCTTTGCCTTCCTTAGGAGATCCAATAGAGAAAATGAACTATTTGGGTCAACTTCTAGAGGACCTTAAAGTTACGCTCAAAACTACTCGGACGAATTATGCCTGGCCCTAAAAGCAGGCGTTGCAAGTGGAGTTAGTTTTGCTTTGGCAAAAGCTGAAAGCTTCCGACCCTCCATAGATCTCCAAGTCTGTTAAAGATGACTTCAATCGCCCACTGAAGAGGCGACCAAGTTCATGGAAGAACTCGGGCCACTCGGAGATATAGTTGTAGAGGAGATGGAGGTCGAATCTCCGACAAGCGATGGTTAAGTGGGAATATTTCTTAGAGTAGGTTCTGCAAGTGTAAAAATATTTGAATATCTATGAAAACTTACCTTTTATGTCATTGACAAAGCTTTTGTTTATCTGTTTGACTTTTTAAAATTCTCGTATATTTCCTAGCCCCGATCTTTATAGTAGAAGAGCGTTCTTTGTACAAGCGGTGAGCCAAGAAAGAGAATAAAAAGAGGTCATAACCATGTATGTGAGTTTTTGAAGGTATGTTTGGATATGTAAGACAAAAGCGATCGTTCTTGAAGACTAGGAAATCAAATGTGGTCGGGACCCGGCGTCGATTTCGACTAGTTATAGATATTTGTTTGTCATAATGGAAATACCCATCAAAAACACTATATATTGTCGGAAAAAGACTTTGTCAAACTTGACATAAGAAGAAATGCAAATATGTATGCAGCAGTTATAAGTGAACTTTGTTTATATCTATTGTCCCATAGTGCAGTCGAACTAATGCTAAGACACGAAGGCATACGACATATATTTTTTGAAACGTGTTCAAATTCTATATCCGATAGTAGCGAGGATCGTGAGAAAAGAACCGTCGCTAGGAAGCTCCTTCGATTAAGCGGGACCACGTCTTGAAAAAGGAGAGACTTCGACTAGGAGGCTTTCCGTGTCTGGACCGATGAGCGGACAAGAATAGACCGAATCTTGAAATAATGAAGCATAATCTTGAATCGTAAGCATATCATTCATGAGATAGTTAGTTGTGTGGCGCTCGATTACTCATTTTCTTTGAGAAAAGAGTGTATTCACGTGGGAATCATTTGAAGAAAATGCTCACAACTAGGACCATAGAGTATCGAGAGATCCTTAAAAAGGATATCGGAGAGAAAATGTCTTCTCAGACCGGACTAACAATAATAAACGACGAGAATGCGGTGTATATATATAAGCAAGGTTGCACTTCTTAATTAATTAATGAATTTAATGAAATTGAAATTGAAAGAAATGAAAGAATGAAAATTAAACATAGAACTTACGAATTGATCGATGTTCCAAGAATTTGACAAAATTTGCCCATCGGACATAGCTAGTCGTTTTAACACCGTCGGTGACTTGACCACTGATGTAAGGACCTTCCCATTTAGGAGAAAGTTTATTGCGATTTGTTTGGCTCAATTTTTCTCGAGAACCGGATCACCTCTGACAAAATGCGGGTACACCTTACGACTATGGTACCTTCGCATGGCTTGTTGGTAGGCTAGCGATCGTCTAAGGGCTTGGTTTCATCGTTCTTCAAGGAAATCGGCGTCATCGAAGTCGTCGTTCATTCGATCATTGTCGTCAAAACGATCGATTCGGCGAGCCAATTTTGAGTTACGGAGGAAGCATGGCTTCAAACCATAAACCAAAAGAATGGAGTTTCACGGTCATACGATCGGTCGTGGTTCGAATGGCCCATAACACGAGGAAGTTCTTTAACCCAAGTTCTGACCGTTTGATTAAGCGGTGAATACTCGGCGTTTGATCCCTTGCATAAGGATACCATTAGCCGCTCAATCGCCGTTGCTCTATGGATGAGCAATGAAGCAAAATGAACTTTGACACCAAGTTCATCGCGAAATTCTGGAATTATTTCTTTGAAGGCGGGAACCATTATGCTGTGATGATCTGTTGGGTACACCAAATCGGCGTGATCACATTTTTCAGAGAAATCTCTTAGCGGCCTCGGTTGTTATTTTAACGATCGCTCGGCTTCAATCCATTTTGTAAACGTGTCAATCATGACGAAAAGGATTGAAGCCCGGTGCTCTTAGGAAAGGTCCCGAGAATGTCCGATCCCAGGTTGCAAAAGGCCAAGAAAGAGGAATTGTTTGAAAGGCTTGTCTTTGTTGGTGTACTTATCGGCTATAAAACCGACATTGTACACACTTCATCACAAGCTTTTTGCATCATGAAGGGCGGTTGGTCAATAATAGCCTTGCTTAAGGCTTTACCGACCGTGGTTCTATAGGAATGGTGTGCTCCTGAGCGCCTTCATGGATTTGATTAGCAATCTAGTGCCATCCGTTTGAGATATGCATCTCATCAACACTCCATGAGATCCTCGTTTATACAAGATACGTTCGATTAGAGTGTATGATTTGGCTTTTCGTGCTATCTGATCGGCCTCTACATCATCTTCTGGAATTGTGTCATCTTTGAAGATAATTGTAGATCGATGTCATCCGATCTCTACCTTGATCGTGATAAATATGCCAACCGTCAACGACACATGGAGCATCCATGTTCCCTTGATTAGTTTGTTCAACTTGCAAAGAATCATGTATGTTCTCGGAAGGCTCAACTACTGAGGGTGAATTGAGTTGCTCGAGAAAAACTCCCAGGCGGGGCAGTCGACCTCGTGGAGGCCATCCGTGCCAACCGGTGCGCGAAAGTTTTCCTTTCTAGGAATATGTTGGATCTGAAAACCGAAGAAGTGTTTTTCGAGTTTTCGTACTTCCGCCAGATAAGATGACATCTTGGTACTCAAGCATTGATACTCTTTCCCCACTTGATTCGCTACTAGTTGAGAATCGCCTTTCACTAATGTCTGCGAATCCCGGCGAGCGAGTACCGAGTCTGCCGATAAACCTTCATATTCTGCCACATTATTGGTGGTAGGAAAATTTAACTGGATGGCGTACTTGATGTGTTCGCCAGTAGGGGATATCAAGACCACTCCAGCCCCCGATCCTTGTAACATCAAGGAACCGTCGAAATACAATGTCCACTCGTCGTGGTGTTCGTACTCGGGTTTTTGGGTGGGTTCAGGGTTTGTCCATTCGGCAATGAATTACGCTATTGCACAGGACTTTATTGCTTGTTAAATGAAATAAAATAGAGATCGAGCGCCTAGCTCGACCGCCCATTTGGCTATTAATCTGATGATTCCTGTTTCCAAGGACTTGACCAAGAGGATATCTGGTATGTCGACCACTTTGTGGGCACGAAAGTAGTGCCTTAGCTTTCTTGAAGACATAAGGAGGCCATAGAGCAACTTTTGTACTGTGGGTATCTTTCCTTTGGTCCATGTAAGACTTAAACTACGTAATAGGTAGTGGTTGGATATTATCCTTTCTACAACGATTACACCGCTAAGCATGCGTGGTGTTCTTTGCCACGTAAATTAGCAATGTTTCTCCGATCTCGGAGAAACTAAAACCGGTACTTGTAAGGTACTTTTAAGTTCCTTAAAGGCATCGTTTGCCTCTTTAGTCCACTCAAAACTCCCATGTTTCCAAGAAGTTTAAAGAAAGGTAATCCTTTTTCCCTAACCTTGCTATGAAACGACTTAACGCCATCTGTTAGGTTAGTTTTGACTTCCATCTGTTCGTAAATGGTCGGAGGGCGATCAGTCGATGGCATAAATTTTCTTTGGATTTGCTTCAATACCTCTAGCAAAACTAGGAAACCAAGCGGTTTTCAATGAAACTCGAACACACACTTTTTCCTGATTTAACTTGAGGTTATGTCTTCTCAAGTTATTAAAAGTTTCTTGTAAGTCGGGAATGTGGTGCGCGTTGGTGGTCTTCTGACAGATCGTCAACGTAAGCTTCTAGATTCCGACCGATTTGTGGACTAAAGGTTTTTGCATCAACCTTTGAAAAGTTGCACCGGCGTTTTTGAGACCAAATGGCATCTTAATATAACGATAAGTGCCATATGGGGTGATGAAGGAAGTTTTCTCTTCATCTTCTTTACACATACTAATCTGGTGGTACCACTGAATCGCATCTAAAAACTTAGTAACTCGCGCGCCGAAGTAGAGTCTACGGTTGATCAATGCGAGGAAGGAAAGTCATCCTTCGGACAAGCCTTATTAACATCTGTAAAGTCGATACACATTCGCCATTTCCCATTGTTTTTCTAACCATTACAGAGTTGGCAAGCCATTTGTGGGTGGTCGACTTCACGAATAAATCCGGCTTTGAGAAGCTTTGTCAATCTCCGATGGATTGCTTCCTTCCGATCAAAAGTAAACGTCGTAGTTTACGCTTGATCGGTTTTTGTCGGTGGAGAGCAAGCACATGCTCGATCACCTCCGGGGACTCGAGCATATCGGACGTTTGCCGAGCAAACACGTCTGATTCGCTCGGAGGAAGAGACGGCGACTCTTCCTATTTAGGGTCGAGTCTTGCCCCCACCGAGAATCTTCTGCGGTTGGGTGCGGATGTCTGACCCATGTGAAGACTTGACGTCGGGAAGCGCTTTTGTCGAGTGGTACCTCCTTTATGCAGTCGGATGGTTTGGGTGTCATCTTTGGCCTCGAGTGCTTGACTCGCATGGGAGTCGGGTTAACCTCTCTGGTGGGAAGTTCATCAACGATGCAAAGGATTTCGATCGCATACATAAGCCATTTTCGATCTCCTCGAATAGTGATGACTCCTTCGCCCCGCATTTTCAAACTTTGATAACCGTAATGCGTGGCTATCAAGAATTTTGCTATCTTGGTCGATAGAGAATTCCGTTGTATCTTGGATTGAAGTTTACTACATCAAACGGAATCCTCTCTGTTCGGAAGTTGTCGGGCTTTCGAGCGTGGCGTAAGAAACTTGTCCTATCGGTTTAGCGGTAAAACCGGAACTATGCCATGAAAAGCATATTTCATGTGTTTCACCTTTGACATGGGGACTGCATTTCTTCTAAAGCTCCCACAAATAATATATTCAAAGAACTACCCCATCTACTAAGACCCGATTAACGACAATTATTAATGGTTGGTTCAACAACGATAGGGAACCTACGGTCGAGTCGATGGGATGGGGCGATCGTCTTTCTTTGAAGAAATTGCGATGTCAGAGCCACTTCGAGTGCTTGATTACGATCGGAGATTCAACTAGGTTGACCTCTCGCTCCATGGCCTTGAGATGGCGTCTGGACTCGTATGAAGAAGATCCTCCAAAAATCATGTTGGTGTGTGTTGGGGATCCCGTACTCCATCTCTTCGCCGCCATCCTTGTCCTTTTGGAGCTTGTTTCTCCATGTTCCTTTATTGCGGAAATAGTCCTTTACGCATAATAATCCTCCGATTTCTTTTGCGGACCACGGCAGTCGCAGATCATGCCACGTGCTTTGGTGAAGTGGACACCACTTCTTGTTAAATGCAGAATCCTTGGTCGGAGCTTTTGCCTTGCTTGGCCAAGCATAGTCCTTCTTGCCCTTCTGAACTTTTCTCGGGCAGCGAGGACTTCTTTGTCGTCGGTCTGCGGTTCTTTTTCTTCTTGAGAGACTTCTTGTTCTTTTTCTCCTGTTTGTCGGTAAGGTGAGGAATCTTGTCTTCCGATCAATGGCTTCACACCACTCGATTGCTTCGCTAGCGGTGGCATACTTGTTCGCCATATCAAAAAGCTCAACGGTTGTTCTTGGAGGGTTCATTGCTATGTCCTCCGTAAACCGTCGATTCCTCAGACCTGTTTTAAAAGCCTGAATAACAGAAGATTCTGCGACTTCGGGTATAGAGTTACGAAATTGGCTGAACCTCTTGATATATTGACGTAAAGTCTCATCAGATCCCTGCCGGATTCTGTGGAGATCGTCCTCCTTCCTGTATGTCGTCGTACCACTCGAAGTTGGCAATCGAAGATCACAGAGTTGTTCCTAAGTATATATTGATCCGGCCGGTAAGTTTAACAACCACGGCCAAGGCGGACCCTTCGAGCACGGTGGGTAAATAGTTGGCCATTACATTCTCATCGCCACCAGCAGTACGATGGCGGTGGTATATATTTGGAGAAATTCCAATGGGTTTTGAGTTCCATTGAATTTGTCCAAGTTGGCCGATCGGAACAGGTTAGGCCAACGCACGACTTGGAGCCCTGCGAGAAGGCTCGACAACTGTGATTGATTCATGGCGTCTTCTCTCAGAATGTGCGGATTATGTCGATGGAGACCGATCCCTAAGATGGGGCGCTAGAACTCCGTGTACCGTCCGTCGTGGAACCGATATGATGCCTCGACCGCCCACTTGGTTCCAAGCGATGTCGGAGATTGTTAAGTCCTAGTGGTGGTTCCTCTCGACCTGATGGGGAGTAGCTTCTTGGAATAACCTTCTCCCTCGTGACTCCTTGGTCGGAATCGTCGAGGAGGTCTCGGTATCGGCGCTCTCTGGTATGACCGTGTTGTCCCTGGCGAGGAAGAGCGTTGGGATGAAGTCATAGTCGACTTCTGAAACCCTCTGTTCCCGATCGCTTGTTCATTGCATAGTGCATTGGAGAATTTGGATACGACCTCACGAGTTGTACAAAACTAGGCGTTCTGCTAGGCGGGATCGGAATTATTAACATGTTTTGAATCGCGCAAGTTTTGTCTGATTCTGCAAGGTCTCGGGGGTTCATCTTGGTCGTAGGTGTATGCTGTCTGAACCTTCCCGACCTTCGGTTTGTTCGATCCCATCGGTCACTCTGGGTGGGGCGATGCGGCGAGTTAAGCGATTGGCGTCGATTAGTTCCGTTGCCTCCGGAAGTTGGTGCTTGACGGCGGATCATCTCTAACAACACGTGATGGCGTGGTAGAGAGTGTAGGACCGTCGCGAGGCATCTTGATCTTCATCTCCGATCGCGTTGACTTCGTGCTTCCGGCATTGATCTTCCGATGAGCTTCCATCATAACTAATGGAGAGCTTGTCGATGCTTCGCGCGAATCTTCCACGATGGAGATCGGTCGGAGATGAGCACTTCTGAGGTCTTCTCGGCTGATCAAACGAACCGCCGATCATATCTTTGAGTGTGATCATCCCCACATGGCCTCGACCGATGGAGGTTTCATCGACACCGCTTACCGGTGACGGTTGACTCCTAAATTGCGAAGCGAAGAGTATCTTTCGACCATGACTTCATCAATGGTATAGAGTTTTCGGGTGATGGGGCTGAAATTTCTTCACTGTTTAGCCGATCGAGAAGGCCGGGCTTGAAGAGATCCTCGGCATTCGAATCGGTCGAACGGCGGTTCTCTGGTTGCGCCACCGATGAGTGGCGGCGCATCTTCATCCATCCGGTCGACCTCGCTAACGTCGGCGGCGTCGGCCGGAGGAGGAAGAGAAGGATGACTGCCATTTTCTTCCATGGCGCGGATACATCCTTCCATGTCGAGGTCGGCGTAGTCCGCCAAATCGAACCGATTTTCCTCATCCCAAACTCGGGCATAGTCGCATGGCGATTGCGAGATTTTGGGCGAGGATTTTCTTGAGCGAAGAATTTTCTTGAAACTTACGCCTTCTTCCCCACGGACGGCGCCCGGTTGTCGGCGATCAAGTCGCCGATCTTACAAAAATGAGCGAGGAAAATGGCGTGGAATATCACGGAATGGAATGGGGTCGCTCTTTATTGATATGAACTGGTTTTACAAGATGTGGCTAAGTACTACCTGAATTACAGAATGGGGAATGTCTAATCGATGTCGACTTAGAATATGAGTCTAAGTCGATTATCTAACTTCTAATTCCACCGCTTAGGCTTCGTGTATTCTTGTTGAACTGTCGTTGTTCTTGTCTTTGTTGGTCTTGGCCTTGTTGTCTCGTATCTGTGTCCCTTCGTCTTCTGCGCTTCACCTTTAAATAACTTCCAAGAGGTGGCGATTACTCTGGAGAAGACATCCTCGTGAAACGTTACGATTGGTTGGAGCGGTGGAAGCGATTAACAACGTGCTAACTTCCTTGCGGTTACTGTGAAAAGCTTAACCGTAGGGTGGTTAATAGTCGGTGTCTCGAGGTTGTACCATCGCATGGTTTGGAGCGATATATACGTGTTCCATTTATCATACGATAAGAAATACCGATCCGATAATTTTACTGGCGGTTATCGGTGGGGATTAGGCACAAAGCCTCATCCGACCAGGGTACCCATTAAGTAATCTCTGGAATACTAACAACCAGGGAGGTCGTTAGTCTTAGGGGTCACGACCATGTAGACGTATGGTCTTTTATTATGTATTAAAATAATACATAGAGGTTTTAATCCTCGTCAGCCATATCTCCCTCTCTTTTTTTAGATTCTACGAAAGGCATACTGTTTTCCTTAACTAATGTTGTGATTTTGTAAAAGGCAAACTAAATTAGTTTTTTGTTTTGTTTTTGTAAGTGTTTGTTCAGATTTAGTATCCTGGAAGAGCGAAGCTCACAAACAGAAACTAAATCTGACTTGAATCCTCCCAAATGCAACATATTGCATTGATGCAATACAGCCAGGAGTGCATTGCATACTAGAATAATCATTGGGTGGGTTTTTTTAGTAGAGGTTTATATATTAAGAAACTTTGTAACAAAAGAATGTTTGCCAGACGCTAGCATTTCCTCCTCAAAGCTATTCTCATGCATCGTGCATGCCAAGATGTTCACCATATTAAACTAAAGTACAGTAGACCTTTCCTTAGGAGGTCTGTTGAGTTTAAATGCAACAAATTATTTACATTAACATGAAAATGTTGTGAGGATCAGCCGGTAAAACCTGTGAACAAAGAGAATGTTTGTATTAAAAAGGGTATAGAAAGTGCTTCTATACTACAATTTTGTTTTTTACCAAATTCAAGACATATTAGTTGTGTAAGTAAGTTTTGCGTCTAATGTAAACAATTTTACACAATTTAACTAAATCTTGTGATGTCATGTACGGATGTACAATAATTTAAGATGATCAAACCCATGGCGTACTTATCAGATGACATAAATGTAGGTGTGCATGATTTCAGGTACCTAGGTAAGGTATCTATGTAGTATAAGGTATGTACCACTAAGCTCCAAATATGGCTGATCAAATATGCTAAACATATGGCACCACTACACCAAATTCAAGTTCTTATTATTGCTTCGATGCAAGCAGCTTCAAGCCTGCCCCTTCTATGCAATATAGGGTACAAAGATACCACAAGGAAGGAATGAGGCAGAATCTTTATCAAAATGGAATTGCAGTAGAACTCGAGCTTGATCACTCCTCACTCGCACCATCCCTCTCAAGAACTTGGCGTAGTTGGGGCCAAAGAGAATCCCTTCCTTCAACGTGGGGGTCCTCCTCGACCCATATCTGAAAAGTCTGAGACTATTGTCGGATTCGGATATTAGGGCAGAATCACCCACACCTCATCAGGGTGATCCCAGAAATCTTAGCTCAATCATACAAAAAGAGATCAAACATATCATACCTCGTTAATAAATTAGCACAGTGCTAAATTTTGGTTGTAAAGCTCCTTAGACCATATCAGGAAATAAATGGTCAATTCCGTTAAACAAGAATAGAGGAAAAGTGGAAACCCTAGAAATTGAATTAATGTAATTGGAAGCATCATAGGGCATAGATTTGCAGTGATGGGGAGAGATGGGAGGGAGGGTGGAGCGGGCCGGAGGCGAGTGCATGCGAGGGGGGTTGGGTTTCTGGCTGGGAGGAGTGATCTGGGGGGCGTGGGTGGCCGACTATAGGGGATCAGGAGGGAGGGAGCATGTGGGCACCGATGTGTTGAAGAAACTAAAAGAGAAGGAGGGGTCGCTGCACGGGAACTCACCGGTGGGGATAGGTGAGGCGGCGGCGCCTTGAGCAGGGGCGGCATCGGCGGCACGCGCGTAGGGAGGTGGGATGCAGCCTGGGCAGGGGTAGATCTGATGTCACCTAACACGTCGCACTGCGGCGGCGTCATCGGGTGAGCGCGACCGAGACAACGACAACGGGGGCTCGTCGCAAGGAAGGGATCACAGGGGGAAGGGGAGGAACCCTGCAATGGCGGCAGAAGGGTGAGGGCGAGAGAGAGATGGGAAGGGAAGGCGGTGGAGACGGCAAGGAGGATGGGGAGGACGAGAAAGATATGGAAGGGGAGGAGGTGGCAACCGCTGGTGGGATTAGGCTGACTCGTTCGAGGAGGCTCAAGGGGAAGGGAGGAGTCCTACAACGGCAAGAAAGGCGTCTGAGAGATAGATGGGAAGGGGAAGAGGCGGTGACGACGTAGAGGGCAAGGAGGAGGGGGAGGTTGAGAGAGAAGGGAAGGGGAGGAGACGGCAACTGCTGGGGGTGTGGGGGTGATCCTAGGGCGGCGGATGTAGAGACAACCAAACGAATCTATGCCATCCATGCAAGGAACGACGATCGAATGGCTTCACACCTGTCTGATTCGAACCATGTGATGCCGATCCGACGGTTCACGACCGCTGAAACGGGAGTTCTACACAATTTCAGAAACTGCGTCGGGGGGGGGGTCGCAAAAAAATGACGTGGGAGCTCCTAAGGGCAACATTCCTTGCGCATATAGATAAGAAAGATATTAATGAGAGCCCAAGAGGATGGCCGGGACATTCAAGAAGCTATGATCAATGACATTGTTTAGCACTCGACTAACATCTATCAAATATGTGTTGTCATCTTGTTGATTCAATCTAGCATCAAGCTGCGTCAGGCATGTGTTCATTGGACTCCTCTCCATTTCAGATCACCAAGCTCCAAAGTCCAAACGAATCACATCTTTCATGTCATAATCTTTGCTACTTTTGACTCCCTCTCTTTTTTTGCCTTTGACATAAATTTGTTGACTTTTGTTTATCACAATATAACTACAACAAGTTGTACAAACAACATTACAAGAATACTTCCATTCACTCGTTTACTATACTAAATATTGAGAAGTTTCTATGACTAGATAAACAATACTCAAATGAACACCGCACATTCTCGCATTAAGACATTAAGTTTTGCTATTCTTTTGGAAAACGATATTTTCTTCTATATCAAAAAGATGACATAAGAAGTTCTAAAGAACCACTTAGGACTTATACAATGGTATAGACAACATTTGTCTATATTACTCCTCCATATCATCTATAAACATCACTAAAGACAACTCTTATAATAGGCTATCTTTTTATATATGTCTATGTCTATAGACAACTCTTTCATGTATAATATATCTTATTTCTCATGTTACAGTCGACTACTGTATGAGAGACGGCCTAATTCTCTACGTTCCCTCTCTCTCATCCACGTCATCTAATGTTCTATATGATAAGTTTTACAGACAGCTGATATCACACAATTGCACATACTTTTAGGAGGGTTTGGAATGCATGATTTATTTTCTAGTTCCTGTGGGAATCAAACCGTTTTCTTTGAAATTCCCATGACATTCCTGCGTTCCAAACTTATCTATGCGTTCATGATCCTAAGGACGATGACCCGTGATTGATCTTATCTATGTGATAAATAATACGGAGTAGTAGATTATATAGTCATGTGTGTACTAGGTATGACTAGATACTATGTAAAAGAAGATCATGAGTTTTGAATCGTAATTCTCTCGATTTTCCTTTATGTGCAAATGAAGAGTGTCGTGTATGTAGTACATGTATCCAGTTGTCTAGGAGAAAACCGTGGGCGGCTACCAAAAAACCAGAATGGATTGTGAGGGCAAATTCGTCATTTTTTAAGCGAGTGACGGAGTGAGCTACTCAGCGACCACACCCCGATAAAGCCGGCCCACCCACTCCCTGTCCTCCGCCGTCTCCTTTCCACTTTCCCCTCTTTCTCCGCCGTCGCAGCTTCCTCACGGTCCTAAGAAGTCCCTTCGACTCCGATGGCCACCAGCCGCTGGGTCCGGCCCGAGGTGAGCTCTACGCCCAGATCTTCTCTCTCTCTCTCTCTCTCTCTCTCTCTCTCCCCCTCTCTCTCTGATGTTTGCTTGCGGAATCTCGGGGCGGCGCAGGTGTACCCGCTGTTCGCGGCGATGGGCGTGGCCGTCGGCATCTGCGGGTTTCAGCTCTTCCGCAACATCACCGGCAACCCGGAAGTCAGGTCCGGATCTGGATTCTAGCCCGTTTGCTTGTTTGATTCCTGCAATAGACGCGCCGTGCTTAGTGGAATGGAGTAGATCTGCTCCGTTTGGGTCCTTTCTTGGAGTGGTCTATCTTGTAGTCCGGTATCCTTCAGTTCTTCTCGGTTTGGACCGATAACTTGGGGTTGACTTCGCGGACTATGGTTGATGTGGTCGTATTTTGTCAGGTGAAAATTTGTGGTCTTGTTTTCTTTGGGCAAGGGATTAGTTCACAAAGGTTGACAACCATTTGACCTTCTGTAGGAGTTATCTTGTTTGATTGCGTGGATTGTTAGTAAAAGTTAAACGCAGATTTTGCAGATAATGTGGAAGAAACGAAGGATAATAAGTGTCAATCTGATGTCCAAATTCATGACCTGGTACCTTGAATCATTATGTGAATCTTTTGCTATTCTGAGTATAATCCTGTGACGATCATTCAGTTCATGTTACACAGTTTGTAATCTTATTGTGTCCTAGACAAGTCGGTGTGTTATCTTGTGAGTCTATGGATAATGAACTATTGTGTTATTTAGTGTACCCCTTTTTTTGCGATGGTTTAGTACACTTGTATGACGCAGAGAAAATGTGTGAGAGATTTTCTGAAACTACATTTTCTTTATCGATCATTTTGAATTCATGGCAGTTTACCTTAATTTTGTTAAAGAACGAAGTTTAAGCCTGAAATGTGTCTGTACTTGTTAATAGAAATATAAAATGCTTTCATTACAGGGTTAACAAGGTCGGGAGGGCAGCTGGAGTGCTCGAGAACCATGAGGAGGGGAAGCGCTACGCAGAGCATGGCCTCAGAAACTTTGTGCGTGACAAGACCCCCGAGATCATGCCAACTATCAACAGGTTCTTTACTGAGCCAAAATGAAGCATTATAGTTGGCTATGACGCCATCTTGCTCTGCTATTTGGTACCTGGTTTGGAATTGTAAACCCATTTCAAGCATTCAGTATGCTGGCTCCTCCATAAATACGAGGACATCAGATACCTCTTATTGAAAGTACCATATGTTTGATGGCTGATGGCTTGCTATATGTCTGATGGTCCATGACTTACATCATCATGTTTGATTGAATGTTTAAACTCAGTTACTGTCATGTTGAGTCGCTGTACCTCAGTCGTAGTTTGTCAGTTACTACAAACATTTGGCTATTAGGCCACGAACAATGTACAATGTTGTACAATGTTGCAGGTGCTAGATTTTATTTTTCTCTCCGGTCTTTAACAGCCTTTCTCCTCCAAAGTGGGACCCGCAAACTAAATTAAATATCACAACTTTTCTCCACTCTCACTCTATTTGTCTTAAAAAGGGGCACATACCTTTTTCATTGATTTAGAACGGGTGTAAGTACTTGAACCTAAGGATCCAAAGGCACCGGACCAAATCTTGGTAACCGGTTGGTAACTGGCTTGCTACTAGATTTTTTGGAAAAAATCTAATGAATTTGCTTAAAAATCAGTTGAAATTTGAAATTTAAAATTTGAATTTGCAAAATCTGGTTATCGTCGGTAAGACGGTAACCGGTAAATCCGGTTTTTCCTTCCCTGCTTGAACCGATGTCGGGAAAAAATTTGGTACGATGTTTGGCAGCGGTGCTAGCTTCTGTTTCCTCTCCTGGCACCTCTTTTTTCCCCGCACTACACATGGCCTTAGTGCTGGTATTGTGGAGTGCTTGGAGAATGCAGTGTCATGATGCGCCACTTAGTCTGGCTGTGGAAAATATCTGTCTGGTATAGCCAATAGCTCAATGCAACATTTTATGTTACATCCCAGGTCATGTAAGCAGGAAGTAGGGGTATAATTGAAGTGGATATGGACGGATATTATTCATCATGTATTATATTTTGTATTTTTTTTCTTGGAATTAGACACGAATTGTGTCGGATACTTATTTCTCTATCTCGTATTCGCTCCGTAAGATTTCGGTCGATCGGACGGAAATTATTCGTTTCTTTTGCACCCCCTACATAGAATATTGGATAGTAAAAATGCAATCAGAACGAACACGGAAAGACTAATCGTTGAGATATCGAAAGAAAATCACTTGGTATCCTCTGTCTACTCAAATACGGCAACCAATATATCTGTTATTTTGTTCCTAGGTGAAGTCGTAACAATCTTTCATTGTGTCGAATATCTATTTCTCTCTCCAATATTCATCTTCACTCTGTCATGAATTATCCGTTCTGATTGCACCCTAGAAGGAAGTGAGTTACCTTAGTTCTATTTTTTATTTCAGTGACTTGTATCTCTTTTTGCGTTGCTTAGTGGCTGTAGTCGGAGTTACCAATACGGTAAGTGACTCGCATAGTATGTCAAGATTCTTTTAGCAGAAATCAAAGGTCCATGTGGTATCTATGCTCCTTTTACCCCACGGGGACATGAGGGCATGAGGGGAACAAACACATCGGAACTGACTGAAAAGCGCGTAAATACAAGTTCAAGTAGGCGATTTGAGATTTGACACAGCCAGCGGTCCTAAACTCCTAATATGAACTCAAAATCCTACTTTCTTCAGCTGTTGTCCCACTGAAGCTTGGTGTTCCTCGCCCTTTTACTACCACCAAGGAACAGTTCGCTGCGGCGTTATATTATAAGCACTTAAGCAGTGTAACAGAACGATGTAACAAGCCTCAGAACAACGTAAACCCTGATGATCACAACGGCAAATTGCCTAGAAAGTAGAAACAAACTGGCAATCAGGTGTATTTTTCTGTTTCTTTTTTTATGAAACGGCCTCCAGTTTCTTGCATTGAGTAAATACAATCAATCAAAGGCCAATGGTGCCTCTGTTTTTTATGACATCCTCTACGGGTCAAATTCCTAAACATGAGTTGATCTGTCCACAAGGATTGGTTTACAACAGACCTTCCTAAATAGGGTTTCATGAAGTTGCTTCCCGCGTAAGATCCAAGTACCACGATTTCCATGCTTCCACATAGTGACCAAAAAGGTCGGTCAGTGCTGCAATCATAAAACGCAGAAGAAATTGTCAAAGTTTATCCAATCACCTCTTCAACAGTCTCAACAGTATGTTTAACAGTAACACTAAAAAAAGGCAACCTCCTACTTGATAGTGTCAAACAATACAAAAACTTTGGGCATAATCCCATAAATCAGGGTGAATTTACAATTGGTAATAATAACATGAGAAAAACCACAACTTCTTGTCTGGTTTAAGAACAATAACATTTTGAAGTGGGGAACATAATTGTGTTTCATCACAAGAGCACGCCAAGTTGTCAAGACCACAAGGGTGGTGGCAGCCATTAAAACTGGATCACTGGATTTTGATATTTGGATTAATAATATGGTTTCTCTATCCACTTCCACTGGTGTTTGATGTTGAGTTTGGTTATCAGAAATTCAAATGCTGTTGGAAGTCAATAATTACATAGCATACCTAGTACTGAATGTGTTCACGTACATGTACAGACATGAACACAAACCAAATGTACGAGCACAAGCTAGAGTGGTTACTCAAGGAGCCCTCCTACCTACATGTGAATATCAACCAAAAGGTGCAGGGGCTAAACTTCTGAATTTTATGACACTAATATGAACCTATATAAATATTCTTGGTCATGTTTATACACCAGTGCATACACATCACATTAGGATCTAGAGAGCAACCAAAGTAACTAATAGAGAGCCAAATAAGAACTTGCAAATTTGCAATGCGTCCAGTGTAAACGAAATAGGACAAACAGTACCGCAGAACGGTTTTCTTATTGAAACAGTAGATTGTTTCCACAGCAATTTTATAATTTTGGCTGTATAAAAGTAAGCAGTCAGAGGAAATGCTGAGCTCACCTTGATTTTGATACTGTGGACGGAATGAAGCAGCAAGGCTCTCCCAGTCCTGAATGTTCTTTCTCTCCTCCCTAGCTGATCGATCATCGGGTTCTTGTTTCCTTGCACCAGCAGGGTGGAAGGGCCCATAAACAAAGCCACCCCTGTTCCCTTGCCCCAGTTGCCTCTCCAAAGTTTTCAACATGTTGCCACTACCCAGCATGAGCTTGGCTTTGTTCTCTGTCGTGGAGTCCAACTTGCCCCTCTTATTGTCAATGTTGTCAATGTTAGTGAGATCAGTACCAAATGCCCTCTTGTTAGACATTATCTTCCTGGTTGGGGGTAAAGCAACCGTGACATTGCTCCCTTCCTTTCGCTTTGCCTGGCCCAGCCACCGGAATGCAGGTTTTCTTGAGTCCGCTTGCTGCGTCTGAACAAACAGCAGAAGCAACGATGCTAAGAAAAATTATCATTTCCATTCAACTGAAACAGCATGCGGTCGAGAGCCTACCTTCTCAATAAGGTTCAAAGAAGACAGCACATTGGCAATATCATACAATCGCCGAACTTTAGCTGTATTATCAACATTATAATCATAATGAGTTCCAGTTGGATAGGAAAGGCTGTTGCCAGAACTAAGCATGGATTCCACAAAATAGAAGAAATGTAAGTACTGACTTCTCATATTGCTCTCCGCGTGTCCCTCTCCAAGGAGCAACCTGGCAGCTTCATCAAGTGAGATCGTCTCAACCTGCTCCAAGTACAAATCCCATTGCAATTAACCACGATGGACAACCCGCCTTAACCAAACAATTCAAGGGAAAATTCAGTCCTGCTCACCTCCATGGTGAGGAAGAGCTTGACGAAATTCTGGGTGAGCAGCCCGAGCGACTTCTCCTTCCTATGATCTGCAAATGCAGCACCGAAAACTCCAAGTCATTACGCAACTGAAGAGCCACTAGGTCAAGGCGATGAGAAGGCGATTAATCGGCTATACCAGATCTAAGCTGGCAACGAGGTGTGTCAGGCTTATCAGAAGGATTGTCCGCGGACTGGCTGAGCTTCTCGCTCTCCGCATCCCCGTCGGCATCACCCAATTTATCATCATCTTCATCATCAGACACCTTTGCAATCACGAAACCGAAATCCGCTCTTTTTGTCAGCAACAAATACTAATTTGTATCACAACAAAGGGCAATCAAATCAAAGTGAAGTAATCTAACATTAGCAGCAGATGGCTCCTCCAGTGGCGGTGACACCGAGCCGGACATCTCCTTCAATGCCCTCTCCTGACCAAACCGAAAGAAGAAAAGGGGGAAACCATTAATCATGTTGGAATTTGGATCTAAAAAATTCTTCACAAAGTGTACAATGGGTGGAATAGAACAGGCGGATCCAAACCTTGAGTTCCTTAAGCGCTGCGGGGACGCCCCCGAAGCCGATCCATGTGTACCGATTTTTGGCCCTCCTCACAAGAATCTGCGTGACGCTCAAGAAATGTTAGGAAAAACAGAAGAAGAAACGCAAGAACACATCGATGAAATCGCGTGTCATTATGTCGTGGAAAGAAAGCGAGGAAATTGAAGCTCACCCCGACGCTCTCGAGCACGTTGACGATGTCGTAGATCCGGCGCCTCTCGACGCCGAGCCGCCTGGCCGCGTCGTCCAGCCCCACCGCCTCCACGTCGTCCCGGTCGTACAGCGCCACGAAGCTACAACCCCCACGCAAGAAGACAACAACCTAGGTCAAGACACCGAACGCTACGAGCATTCCACGCGAGGGAGAGGAGAGCCCTACTTTGAGCAGAGGAGGCCGAGGGACTTCTGCTTGCGGCTGTACGCATGGTGCCGGCAGGTCCGCGCAACGCCACCCCCACCGCCACCCTCCACGACCAGCCGCGGCGGCTGGTAAGTCGCCGGAGCCGGTGCCGGCGGGGGCTGTGCGACGGCCGCGGGAGCCTCGGCGGGGGACGAGGGGAGGCGGCGGTGGCCATCGCGGACGGGCGCCTCTCGCTCGAGGGCTTGGGCTTGGGGGGCTCGCGCGGCGCGGAGAGGAGATGAGATGAGAGGAGGGAATTTTGTGTGCTCTTGTTTTTTCAATTTTTATAGATCTGCCGTCTGCGCGTTTTGGAGGAGAGGAGAGGAGGGAGGCAGATGGGGAAGGCGGCGAGGCCGTTGGAATGAAAATATGGAATCCATTTATCCATGGTTTTGGCGCCCGCGGCGGCGGCGCTTTTCGAATCGCTCCCCTCCCGCTCCTGCGCGGCTCGCTCGGTCGGTTGGTTTGTGCGGACTGCGGCGCGAGTCGGGTTTGGTTAGGTCGCATGTGTATCGCGCGCTGCGCAGTTGGGGCGCTGTCTGACGGTGGGGCTCGCGTGGAGATTCTGGCTGTCGGGCCCGCGTGTCCGTGAGATGGAACGGCGTGACGGGATCACGGGAAGGGAGCGGCTGGGCGAAGGAGCTTGGGAGGGAGGGACGACTAGGAGGGAGTACGCGCCGGTCCGAATTTTGGTCGGGGCGGGCGGGCGCGCGCCAGCGGGGGTCTTTACGTTCGGATGGACGGAAACGCCCATGCGACTTCGGATTTTTCGAGCGTCTTGCTTTGCTCGGATGATGCATGGGCACGCCGCTGGAGGGTATTCGGTGGTGCTCGGTCACACGACCGACGAGAGGCGATCGCGTCGCGGGGGTGGGGGGAGCTGGGAGCAGGCGTAGCGCGCGCGTGCGGGCGGGCGGGCGATTGTGTGGTCGTTTTTCGGCCGCAACTCCCACGGTACTCCCTTCTCTTTTCCAGTTTCCGGGCGAACGACGCGTAGTGAATTGTTACGATGGAGATGGACGAGATCCGGAACATGTGTCGTTACTCGTGTGCGCTTGGATGCTTGTGCTCGCTCAATCTGGCTTCTGGAAACGTTCGAACTTTTCTGGGCACTACTGTGTTTTTCTTAAAAGTGGTTTTCAGCTATACTACAGAACTAAACGGTTGTAAGCTTGATGAGGATTAAAACATCTATGTATTATTTTAATATATAATAAAAGACCATACGTCTTCGTGGTCAGTAATTACTAAGATCGACGACCTCCCTGGTCGTTAGTATTCGAAGGTTCTTAATGGGTACCTGGTGGGATGAGGCTTTGTCCTAATCCCGACCAGATAACCGCTCGTAAAATTCTTGATCGGTATTTCTTATCGTATGATGAATGGAACACGTGTTATCGTTCCAAACCATGCGATGGTACAACCACGAGACATCGACTATTAACCACCCTACGGTTAAGCTTTTCACAAGCAACGCAAGGAAGTTAGCACATTGCTAACTTCTCTACCGTCCAAACCGGTCGTAACGCTTCACGAGGGCGTCTTCTCCAGAGAAATCGCCACCTCTTGGAAGTTATTTAAAGGTGAAGCACAAGAGACAACAGCAGAGACAAGAAGGGAGGCGATAGGCGACACACAAAACAAGGCCAAGGCAAAGATATGCCTGAAGCTTAAGCGGTGGAATTAGAAGCTAGATAATCGACCTTAGACTCATATTCTAAGTCGATTGCGGATTAAACATTCCTCCATTCGATGTAATTCGAGGGTAGTACTTAGCCACATCTTGTAAATCCAGTTCATATCAATAAAGAGCGACCCCATTCCATTCCGGGATATTCCGTCATTTTCCTCGTTTATTTTTAAGTAAGATCGGCGATTCGATCGTCGACAATTTGCGCCGTCGTAGGGAAGAAGGCGTAAGTTTCTGAAGAAATTTTTTTCTCGCTCAAGAAAATCCTCGCCTAAAACTCGCAATCGCTCATGCGACTATGCGGAGTTTGGGATGAGAAAAGCGGTTCGATTTGGCGGACTCGCCAACCTCGACATGGAAGGATGTATCCGCGCCATGGAAGAAAATGGCGAGTCATCCTCCTCGTCCTCCTCCGTAGGCTCGCCGCGTCGCCGACGTTAGCGAGGTCGATCGGATGGATGAAGATCTTGCGCCACTACGGTGGCGCAACGGAGAACCGGCCGTTCAGGCCGATTCGAATGCGGAGGATCTCTCAAGCGGCCTTTTCGGCCGTGAAACAGTGAAAAAGTTTGACCTCATCACCCGGAAAACTATATACCATTGATGAAATCATGGTGAAAGATACTCTCCTTGACTTCGGCAATTCCAGAGTCAGCCGTCACTGATAGCGGTGTCGATAAAACCTCCAGTGATGCGGCCATGTGGGGATGATCACACTCGACATACGATCGGCGGTTCATCGGATCGGTGAAGACCTCGAGAAGTGCTCATTTCCGGCCGATCTCCATCGTGGAAAATTACAGCGAAGCAGCGACAAGCTCTCCATTAATTACGATGGAAGCTCATCGGAAGATCAATCTTTGGAAGCACGAGGTCAACGCGATCGGAGATGAAGATCAAGATGCCTGCGATCCTACACTCTCTACCACGCCATCACGTGTTGTTAGAGATGATCCGGGCGTCAAGCACCAACCGGGAGGCAGCGGAACTAATCGACGTCAATCAGTTAACTCGCCTGGCACTGCCCCACCCAGAGTGACTGACAGGACCGAACAAATCCGAAGGTCAGGGGAAGGTTCAGACAGGCGTACACCTACGACCAGTATGAACCACCTGAGACCTTCGGTAACTGTACAAAACTTGCGACGTATTCAAAACATGTTAAATAATTCCGATCCTGCTCTAGCAGGAACGCCTAATTTTAATACAACTCGTGGGTCGGTATCAAAATTCTCCAACAGACCATGCGTGAGCAGGCGTATCGAGAACGAGAGGGGTTCGGGAAGTCGGACTAGGACTTCGTCCCAACGCTCCTCCCTCGGTGAGGGGCGGCATGGTCATACCGAGAGCGATCGATACCAAGACCTCCTCGGCGATTCCGACAAAGGAGTCACGAGGGAGAAGGCTATTTCAAGAGGATACTCCCCAGCTGCGTCGAGAAGAAGCACCACTAGGACCTAACGATCTCGACATCGTTTGAATTGAGTGGGCGATCGTGGACATCATATCAATGTCCACGGCCGGATCGACTACCGGAGTTCGGCGTTCCAATCTTAGGGATCGGTCTCCGGCCGACACAATCCGACACCTTCGGAGAAGACGCCATGAATCAATCACGGGTTGTCGAGCCTTCTCTGCTTTGGGCTCCAAGTGCGTTAGCCTGGCCGATTCAGGCAAACCAACTTGGATAAATTCAATAGAACTCAAAACCCATTGGAATTTCTCCAAATATATACCACCGCTCGAGGTTCTTTGGTGGCGATGAGAATGTAATGGCCAACTATTTACCCAGCGTGCTCGAAGAAGTGCGCCCTGGCCGTGGTTGTTAAACTTACTGGTCGGATCCATATATACTTGGGAACAACTCGTGATCTTCGATTGCCAACTTCGAGTGCGTCTGGACCGCCAGGAAGGAGGACGATCTCCACGAGAATCCGGCGAGGATCGATGAGACTTTACGTCAATATATCAAGAGGTTCGGCCAGGTTAAGTAACTCTATACCGAAGTCGCAGAGTCCTCTGTTATTCGGGCTTTTAAAAGCAGTCTAAGGAATCGGCGGTTTCACGGAGGACATAGCAATGAACCCTCAAGAACAACAGTTGAGCTTTTTGATATGGCGGACAAATATGCCCTTTGCTAGTGAAGCAATCGAGTGGTGTGAAGCCATCGATCGGAAAGACAAGATTCCCGGCCGATGCGGACAAGCGGGAGAAAAGAACAAGAAGTCTCTCAAGAAGAAAAAGAACCGCAGACAGCGACAAAGAAGTCCTCGCCGTTCGAGACAAGATCGGGAAGGGCAAGAAGGACTATCTTGGGTCGAAGCAAAGCAAAAGTTCCGGCCAAGGATTTCAGACGAATAAGTGGTGTCCACTTCACGGTGACGAGGGCATGATCTGCGCTTTGTCGTGTCTGGCGAAGAAACTGGAGGATTATTATGCGGGTAAAGGACCATTTCCGACAATCTGAGGAACATGGAGAAACGAGCTCCAAAAAGGACAAGGATGGCGGCGAGGAGATGGAGTACCGGGATCCCCAACACACGATCAACATGATTTTTGGAGGATCTTCTTCATCTGAGTCGGGCGTCATCTGAAGGCCATGGGCGGGAGGTCAACCTCGTCGAATCTCCAAGCGTAATCAAGCACTCGAAGTGGTGGGACACATAATTTCCTTGACAAAAGACGATTGCACCATCCCATCGACTCGTAGGGTAGGTTCCCCATCGTCGTTGAACCAACTATTAATAATTCTCGGGTTAATCGGGTCTTAGTGGATGGGGTAGTTCCTTGAATATATTATTTATAGGAGCTTTAGAAGAAATCAGGTCCCCATGTCAAAGGTGAAACACAGTGAAATATGCTTTTCATGGCATAGTTAGGGTTCTACCGCTAAACCGATAGGACAAGTTTCCTTCTGGGTGGCGTTTGGAAAACGACAATTTCGAGCAGAGAAGATCCGTTTGATGTAGTAAACTTGAATCCGCGCCAACGGAATCCTCGATCGACCGACGTTAGCAAAATTCTTGATAGCCACGCATTATGGTTATCAAAGTATGAAAATCTGGGGCCAAAGGAGTCATCACAATTCGAGGAGATCGAAAATGGCTTACGTATGCGATCGAAATCCTTTGCCTTTGGTTGATGAACTTCCGACCGAGAGGTTAATCCGTCTCCCATGCGAGTCAAGCACTTTCGAAGCCAAAGATGGCGCCCAAACCATCCGACCCGGACCAAGGAGGTACTACTCGACAAAAGCGCTTCTCGGGACGGCGTCAAGTCGTCACATGGGTCGGACAACCAGATCCAACCGCGCAAGATTACGGTCGGGGCAAGACTCGACCCTAAATAGGAAGAGTCGCCGTCTCCTTCCTCCGAGCAAATCAAGGCGTGTTTGCTTGGCAGCGTCGATATGCAGGAGTCCCGGGAGGTGATCGAGCACGAGGCTTGCTCTCGGCCGATAAAAACCGATCAAGCGAAACTACGACGTTTTGCACCCGATCGGAAGGAAGCAATCGATTGGAGATTGACAAGCTTCTCGAGGCGGGATTTATTCGTGAAGTCAACCACCCACGGTGGCTTGCTAATCTGTAATGGTTAGGAAAAATAATGGGAAATGGCGAATGTGTATCGACTTTACAGATCTTAATAAAGCTTGTCCGAAGGATCGACTTTCCCCTTCCGCATTGATCAACTAGTAGACTCTACTTACAGGTGCGAGTTACTAAGTTTTTAGATCGTATTGAGGTACCACCAGTTAGTATGTGTAAAGAAGATGAGGAAAACTTCCTTCATCACCCCATATGGTACTTCTTGTTATATTAAGATGCCATTTGGTCTCAAAAATCTTTGGTGCAACTTTTCAAAGGTTGATGCAAAAACTTTTAGTCCACAAATCGGTTGGAATCTAGAAGCTTATGTTGTGATCACGTCGTAAAGACCACCAACGCCAAGCGACCACATTCTGACTTACAAGAAACCTTTAACAACTTGAGAAGACATAACCTCAAGTTAAATCCGGAAAAGTGTGTGTTCGAGTTTACTGTTGAAAACCGCTTGGTTTCCTAGTTTGACTAGAGGTATTGAAGCTAATCCGGCAAAATTGCGCCATCGACGGATCGCCCTCCACCACGAAGAAGGAAGTCCAAAACTAATCTGGTAGGTATAGCAGCGTTAAGCCGTTTCATAGCAAGATTAGGGAAAAAAGGATTACCTTTCTTTAAACTTCTTTGGAAACATGGGAGTTTCGAGTGGACTAAAGAGGCAAATGATGTCTTTGAGGAACTCAAAAAGTACCTTACGAGTACCCCGGTCTTAGTTTCTCCGAGATCGGGAGAAACATTGCTAATTTACGTGGCAGCAACACCACAGACAGTTAGCGGTGTACTGGTTGTAGAAAGGAATAATTTCCAACGACCAGTCTATTACGTAAGCGAAGTCTTACATGGACTAAAGGAAAGATACCCACAGGTACAAAAGTTGCTCTATGGCCTCCTTATGTCTTCAAGGAAGCTAAGGCACTACTTTCGAGCCCACAAAGTGGTCGTATTACCTCTGGATATCCCTTGGTCAAGTCCTTGAAACAGGAATCATCGGGACGAATAGCCAAATGGGCGGTCGAGCTAGGGGCGTTCGATCTCCATTTTATTTCACGAACGACAATAAAGTCGAGCAATAGCGAAATTCATTGCGAATGGACAAACCTGAACCCACCCAAGGACCCGAGTCGAACACCACGACAGTGGACAATGTATTCGCGGTTCCTTGATGTTACAAGGATCGAGTCGGAGTGGTCTTGATATCCCCTTGGCGAACACATCAAGTCGCCATCGATTAAATTTTCACGCCACCAATAATGTGGCGAAATATGAAGGTTCTTGGCGGGACTCGGCGGCTCGTTAAGCTCGGGATTCGCATTACTAGTGAAAGCGATTCTCAACTAGTAGCGAATCAAGTGGGAAAAAGTATCAATGCTCGAGTACCAAGATGTCATCTTATCTGGCGGAAATCACGAAAACTTGAAAAGCACTTCTTGGTTTCGGATCAACATATTCCTAGAAAGGAAAACTTTCTGGCGGAACCGGTTAGCACGGATGGCCTCCACGAGGTCGGCCAATCACCCCGGAGTTTTTCTCGAGCAACTCAATTCACCCTCGGTAGTTGAGCCTTCCGAGAACATACATGATTCTTTGCAAGTTGAACAAACTAATCAAGGAAACATGGATGCTCCACAGTCGTTGACGATTGGTATTTATCACGATCACGGTAGAGAGCGGATGACATCGATCTACAATTATCTTGACATGACACAATTCGAGAAGATGATGTAGAGGCGATCGTATAGCACGAAAAGCCAAATCATACACTCTAATCGAGCGTATCTTGTATAAGCGAGGATCTCATGGAGTGTTGATGAGATGCATATCTCAAGCGAATGGCATTAGATTGCTAACAAAAAATCCATGAAGGCGTCATGGAGCACACCATTCCTCTGAGAACCACAGTCGGTAAAGCCTTCCTAAGCAAGGCTATTCTTGACCAAGCGCCCTTCATGATGCAAAAGAGCTTGTGACGAAGTGTGTACAATGTCGGTTTCATAGTCGACAAGTACATCGGCCGGCACAAGCCTTACAAACAATTCCTCTTTCTTGGCCTTTTGCAACACTGGGACTAGACATTACAGGACCTTTCCCAAGAGCACCGGGGCTTGAATTCCTTTTCGTCATGATTGACACGTTTACAAAATGGATTGAAGCCGAGCCGATTGTTAAAATAACAAGCGAGGCCGCTAAGATTTCTCTTGAAAAATATGATCACGCGATTTGGTGTACCCGATCGTATCATCACGCACAATGGTTCCCGATTCTCCGGCGGATCAATTCGGGAGTTACGCAATGAACTTAGTGTCAAAATTCATTTTGCTACATTGCACATCCGCAGAGCAGCGGAGGCGATTGAGCGGGCTAATGGTATCCTTATGCGAGGATCAAGCGCCGAGTATTCACCCGATTAATCAAGCGGTCGGTAGCTTGGGTTAAAGAACTTCCCTCGTGTTATGGGCGTTCGAACCCACGACCGATCGTCGGCCGGTGAAACTCCATTCTTTTTGGTTTATGGTCTTTGAAGCCATGCTTCCTCGAAACTCAAAATTGGCTCTGCTCGAATCGATCGCTTTGTGAAAATGATCGAGAATGAGCGAGCGACGTCGATTTCCTTGAAGAACAGCGAAACCAAGCCCTTATGCGATCGGCGGTCTACCAACAAGCCATGCGAAGGTACCATAGTTGTCGAGTGCGACCTCGCGACCTTCTTTGTAGGTGATCCGGTTCTCGAGAAAAATTCAGAGCCAAACAAATCGCAATAAACTTTCTCCTAAATGGGAAGATCCTTACTGCGTGGTCGAAATAACTTGACCAAGTTAAAATCTGTTGGCTATGTCGATGGGCAAATTTTGTCAAATTCTTGGAACATCAATCAATTCGTAAGTTCTATGTTTAATTTTCATTCTTTCATTTCTTTCAATTTCAATTTCATTAAATTCATTAATTAATTAAGAAGTGCAACCTTGCTTATATATATACACCTACATTACAGTGCGTTTATTATTGTTAGTGCAGTGGGAGAAGATATTTTTCTCTCGATATCCTTTATAAGGATCTCACGATACTCTATGGTCCTAGTCGTGAGCATTTTTTCAAATGATTCCCAGCGACTACACTCTTTTTTTAAGAAAATGAGTAATCGAGCACCACACACTACCTATCTCATGAATGATATGCTTACGATTTTGAAGATTATGCTTCATTATTTCACGATTCTGGTCTATTCTTGTCTGGCTACTGGTCGGGACACGGAAAGCCTCCTAGTCGAAGTCTCTCCTTTTTCGCGTGGTCACCTTGCTGGAAGGAGCTTCCTAGCAGCGGTTCTTTTCTTCGATCCTCGCTACGATCGGATCTGAAATTTGAACACGTTTCAAGAAATGTGTCGTATGCCTTGAGTCTTAGCATTAGTTCAGGCAGTTATGGGACAAAAGATATAAACAAAGTTCACTTATAATTTGTTGCATACATATTTGCATTTCTTCTTATGTCAAGTTTGACAAAGTCTTTTTCCCGACCATATATAGTGTTTTTGATTGGTATTTCCATTATGACAAACAAAGATCTATAACTAGTCGAAATCATCTGTTGTCTGACCACATTTGATTTCCTAATCTTTAACGATCGTTTTTGTCTTACATGTCCAAACATACCTTCAAAAACTCACATACATAGTTATGACCTCTTTTATTCTCTTTCTTGGCTCACTTTGCTTGTGCGATGCGTTCTTCTACTATCAAGCGATCGGGGCTAGGAAATATCTGAGAATTTTAAAAAGTCAAGCAGGATAAACAAAAGCTTTGTCAATGACATAAAAGGTAAGTTTTCATAGATATTCAAATATTTTTACACTTGCGAGAACCTACTCTAAGAAATATTCCTGCCTAACTCTTGCTTGTCGGAGATTCGACCTCCATCTCCTCTACAACTATATCTCAAGTGGCTGAGTTCTTCCATGAACTTGGTAGCCTCCTCAGTGGGCGATTGAAGTCATCTTTAACACTTGGAGATCAATGGAGGGTCGGAAGCTTTCGGTTTTGCCAAAGCAAAACTAACTCCACTTGCAACACTGCTTTTTTAGGGCACAGGCATAATTCGTCCAGAGTAGTTTTGACGAACTTTAAGATCCCTAGAAGTTGACCCAAATAGTTCATTTTCTCTATTGGATCTCTTAAGATAGGCACGCTTGATCCTCGATCCCAAATCAAAGATCATCTTGTTCAAAATATGAATCTTTTCATCAATATTTTGAGCAAGAGCGCCTCCTTATCTGCTCAAATTTGAGTTTTCTTTACTCTGTTTAGCATTTCGTTTGCTCTGCAAAAACAAATCGATTAATGAACACAAGCATCATTGAAGGAAAATGAAGTTCACGACATATTACCTTTATTTGTTTTGCTAAGTGTTTCATATTTGGTCGTTGCTTGACGATCAACCTGTCCTTAAATGAACTTGCTTGACAAATATGTGATCCTTAGCTTTATTTCTTCTTCAAGAAAAGCTGTCTTGGCTTTCTCGACCACAACCTCCTCTTTTATTTTCTCCGGATCTATCGAATGCGATAAGGAGAATAATTGTAGAGGAGCAAAGTATTGAAGAAGAAAAGCGAAGTTTAAAAGGAAAAGTTCTTACTTTCCAACTCGAGTGCTTTTGCTCCAAGTCCTTAACTTCATTGGGTCACCCTCCGATCCAAATAAAGTTCTCGACCAAATGCTACACAATTAGCATTCTCTTTCTTAAGTTCCTTATAAACTTTGTAAAAAGAGTTATGTAGCGGTGGTAGAATACTTACGAATTGCTGGTCATTATAACCGGTAAAAATCAAATCGGGGTGCATCTTGAGCCGAGTATCAGATACTTTACGCCACGCCTCATCAAGCTCCTTATCCTCGATGAATCGGGGGCGAAAAGGAACTTGTTAGGTTGGGAAGGGTTATCGGCGATGATCGGAACTGTTGAGACCTCTCGAGGCATCTACCTCCACGAAGGGTTTCAATCACCAAAGGATCCAACTCGGCCGTTGCCCTTGTCACTGCTCGGGGCTTCTTCGACCACTACTTCCTCGAAACTTTGTCTGAGAAGTGCTCTGTCGAGAACTTCCACAGTGCGAGTCCTCGGGAAAAACACAGTGGAAATGGCCTAACACGGAAGACCTATGCAAACCGAAGATGGGAAGTTCAAAATATCAAATCATCAAGGAATTATTAAAGATACATACTTATCGATCACTTTCATTTGTACATACCTTGTTAATTTCGGGTTTGACTCTGAAAGCGCCAGAGAGAAATCGTGCGCTAGCCTTCCTTTTCTTCTCTTCCAATTTTCTTTGGTTACGGACGGCGGGGTTTATTGGAACCCTCACATCCTCCAACAAGATGTCGGAAGCTATGTCCTCGACGGTTCGTCAAGGTCCACATTCCCGACTATACGGTGAGAAGTGGTTTCTTCAATCTTGGATCGGTTGTTTGATTAACAACCGTAAGGTTGTGCACGACCACTCTGAGTCTCTGACCTCCGATTACATTCTCGGGCCTTGAACTTATCCACCTAAATCAAAGAACAAATTTGATTAGGTGAAGAAATCCTTTTATCTAAAAAATTTACGTACATATATGACTCCAAAATGTTCTATTACCTCGAGGATTCATCTCCTTCAAGTGCCTCGAGGCACGACTCGGTCGAACCAAGGTGGGGCGTTGATCCTCACCAGATTGTATGATTCGCAATCCGACCAGACTACAAATATAGAAACACGATTGGAGATCTGGTGGAATATATGTATATACATGGTAAAAGGAATTTAATAAATTACCTTAAGCCTTGCAGATCTCCTTCAATAGGAGTTGCGGCTAAGATCTTGGGGCATTGACCTTTTCTCCAGGGCTCCCCATGCAGATCGGCTTAACTCGTTCTCTAACTTCCCGGTAAGAACTTTAATGAAGGAAGAATAGACAGATTTTAAGGTAATACATTTATCAAATCAAAATACCGATCGAATTTATCTCAAAGACTTACCACCTTCCGAGGTAGCTTCATCACGATCAAGGCACGGAGCGGGGAATGAGTCAGGAGCTTCAATGGGCTAATCTGGCGAAGGTAAAATCCTTCACCACATGCCACGAAGTCAAGCCTGACTGCATAAGTCGTAGATGGCATCCGCCATCTCTTGACTATCCTGTCTTCTTCTGGTTTCCTTCCACTTGGAGTTTTCACTTGCTCTAGTTCGTGAGTAGAGGCCATCGTCTTCAGAACTAGTCATGTAAAACCGATTACTTTTCCATGACGACCACGAAGATTTCAGCGTACATGAGGATGTACTCATCGGCCTTCCGTCATGAAGACGCAATGTGCATTCCCGGAGCGCCTCACATTTTGCATGATTTTCCCATCACCATGCGGTAGAAATAACTAAAGAGCTTCAAGTTCGGTTGTATTCCCGGTATGCCTCGCACAAATATCTTGAAAATACTAATATTTGCGATCGAATTTGGGGCCAAATTCACCAATTCCACCCGTAATGTTCAAGAACGCGGAGGAGGAATTTGTGTACCGATAATCTCGGCCCACATTCGATGTAGGCAAGAAAAAGCGAGGATTCGCCATCTTCACGGCTCGGAAAATGCTCTCCGATCGCGGGTCTCCAATTAATCGATTCCTATCTGGGAGCATTCCCATCTTCTTCAAGGCCTCGAGTTTTTCTTGCCCAATTCGAAGGCAACCACTTTGTGTCTGCTCAGACATGGCGAAAATCCTCAAGAATGAGTAGCAAAAGTTGGAGACTTTGTGGTCGGAAGAACGAGGAAAAAAGACTCGGAGGATTTCTTGGCGAGAAGCTAAAGGGGATCGAAGGGGATTACGGAAGCATAAAAATTCTAAGAGCCCGGCGAGAGGAGATCTTATAACCTTAGGTACTTTGAAGGATTTCTACAAAAGTCCAAGCGACAAAAAGCTTCTTTTTGTTCAAGCGAGACGAAGGAACTCTTCGTTTCCCAAGGCAAGTTCTCAACTTTAAAGTGAACACAGACCACCGTATACCACGACATTAAATGGGGTCTACCCGATCGATTTCATCGGAAAATGTATATACGACCAGTTCATTTAAAGTTCGGGGCTAGGTGGCGAGGATTAAAACATCTATGTATTATTTTAATATATAATAAAAGACCATACGTCTTCATGGTGCGTAACCCTAAGATGACGACCTCCACAGTCGTTAGTATTCGAAGGTTACTTAATGGGTACCACAGTGGGATGAGGCTTTGTGCTAATCCCGACCGGATAACCTAAATAAAATTCTTGAATCGGTATTTCTTATCGTATGATGAATGGAACCGTGTTATCGTTCCAAACCATGCGATGGTACAACCACGAGACAACGACTATTAACCACCCTACGGTTAAGCTTTTCACAAAACAATCGCAAGGAAGTTAGCACATTGCTAACTTCTCTACCGTTCAAACCGATCGTAGCGCTTCACGAGGGCGTCTTCTCCGAGAATGCTTGCCACCTCTTGGAAGTTATTTAAAGGTGAAGCACAAGAGACAACAGCAGAGACAAGAAGGGAGGCGATAGGCGACACACAAAACAAGGCCAAGGCAAAGATATGCACGAAGCCTAAGCGGTGGAATTAGAAGTTAGATAATCGACCTTAGACTCATATTCTAAGTCGATTGCAGGATTAAGCATTCCTCCATTCGATGTAATTCAGGGTAGTACTTAGCCACATCTTGTAAATCCGGTTCATATCAATAAAGAGCGACCCCCATTCCATTCCAGGATATTCCACGTCATTTTCCTCGTTTATTTTCGTAAGATCGGCGATTCGATCGTCGACAAAGCTGAACAGCTGGATTGAAGATATTTGGTGTTTAGCTTTTATATAGGCTGGCTGTAGCTTTCGATATGGGAAATGCAGAAATACCTCAAGACGATAATGACTTGTTTGATATTGTTTAACACAATTAACAATATTTAACGATAATTAATAGCATTTAAAGACAATGAACAACAACACAATTAACGAAAACTACCTCAATTGTCGACATTTAACAATAATTAACGACGACGACCGCAATTTGCGCAATTGATCGCATTTGACGACCATACACCGCGATTAACAACAATATACCGCAAACCACGCAATAAACCGCAATTAGCGTATTTAACGACAATTGTTACAATAAACTTTTGTTATGACCAATAATTATCAACAACAATTATTACATAAACAATTATTACGTAAATAATTGTTAAAAAATTAATTACAGTGAATAATTAATACACCAATTAATTTATTAATTATTACAAATCATTAATTTTACAACAGAAGAAAAAATAGAGCTAGCGGCGGCGGCTAGGGTTTGGACTGCTGGCAGGAGATGGTTGGCTCGGGGGAGAAGGGAGCCGAGGAGGATGGGGGAGGCCAGTGGCTTTGGGAAGACCGCTAGCGGCTCGGGGGAGCAGGCCAGTGGCTCGAGGGAGGAGGCTGGTGGCAGGGTCGAGGCTAGAGAGCGGTGGTGGGGTCAAGGCCGACGGCGGGGTCGAGAGAGGGAGCCGGCGGAGGAGGAGACGCCGCGTCGAGGGAGGAAGTGCCGGTTCGGAGGAGGAGGATGGCGGTGGCGTAAGCTGGCGAAGGAGGAGGAGGCCGGAGGTGTCGAGGTGGAGGCGTCCAGATCTGGGCGGGGGAGGGGAAGGCAGCGTTGACTCGGGGGAGGAGGAGGGGAGGGCGGTGGCTGTCACGCCCCGGGAAAGCAACCCCCGGGACCCACTGTGCAAACTGGACTAGCCCCACGATCAGTCGCTAATCCGCACAGTTCAACAATAATGTGATCACAGCCATACAACAAACTATAGATGAAGCAGACAAATTAACAATAATAAAAGCAAAAGACCTTATGGTCAAGGTTGTTACAGAGGTCTGCCACACATGGCTACAACAAAAGAGCTCACAGCGGAAACAAAAGAACACATGGAGGTCATTCGACATTCCCACAGGCAATCGAGTGGAGGACGTCCTAGCACGCAAGGTCTTCGAATACCTCCTCTTTGAAGAGATCGGAGCACCCTGGGTGGCCTTCTTCAGCTACTGATTAACTAGAGGGCACAAGCCGTGAGCACTTTTAATGTACTTAGCAAGCCGTAGAGAAAAGTATGCAAATAGTATTCATACAAGGCTTAACAATGAGGTCTTCATGGTTACTTTGCAGAAAGCAATATTGACTTGAAATACAGTAAATAGATTGCAAAGCACAAGTTGAAAGATTAATACATAAGCAATCAAGTTTCTTTGAAAACAACATATGACCACCTTTGTCACTGCCCAGACCACCCATGACCACTCTGGTCACGGCCCAGACCACCCGGAACCAACCAAGACCAACAAGTTTTAATAAAGTTTACCCCTTACGTGAAATCACCATGCATTGTCCATAACCGGGGGACACAACTATTCGAATAGATTTACACTCTACAGAGGTTGTACAGCTTTACTCACAAGACACGACTTCTCTAGTTTGTTTGGCACTCGTCGATGCCCCTGCTCACTACCTGCGGTAAGCGGGCTAGTGCACGTGACAAGGCCTTTACAAGGTTCTGCCTTGACTTGGTTCCGCTCGCTAAGATTTCGCCTTATTAGCCCCCTCTTGCGCCAAGTGTGCGTGTATATCCCATGTCTTACACACTTCCACCAAAACGGAACCAAATCAAAGCATTGCCAATTAATTGGCCAGGTCCACCCCAGTATGGACTTGTGGTTGCACGGTATGGCCCGGATCAATGGCTTACAAGGTTAAGTCCTTAGGGACTACTCAGGCGAGACAACCACATCTCAATGGTCTCAGCATGCCGCTCCTCTTATAATCTAATGTCCTTTGCGTTTTCCTTGGCAATGCGGATGGTCTCGTTAAGAAACATGGTTTTTTCTGATCTTTAGTTTCGAGCCTTCCCAGTTCGAGTTCAATTTCTAAAAAGAAATGAGAATAAGAATAAGAAAAGAACTCGTGAAGAACTGCAGGTAAACAATTGCTTACCTACTTGCCGAGATTTCAGCTTTTCAACCTCTTGATCTTTATCTTTGGCGATACGAGAAATCTCGTGAACGACCAAAGTTTTATCTTTAACTTCAATTTGGAGCCTTCTCATTTCGTCCTCTTTTTCTGAAAAGAAGTACGAGTTAAAAAGGTAAAGATCAACGACATAGCGATCTTAAATTCAAAGACTTCTTCGCTTATTTCTCTCTGTAATTTTTCAGTTGCAGAGTTAGCCTCCTGAAGCTTCTTCAAGAGGTCTTCTATCTCTTCCCCTAGCTTTCTTGACTCCTCTTTTCCATAATTGAGCGAGTTGGCGAGGGTCTTTTAAATAAGCTATTTAACTTTGAAGGTTAAAAGTGAACATGAGCACTATCTAACTAGTCGTAAGTCTTTCTACGACTAGTACCTAGTCGTGAGTTTTTCCATGACAAACCTCATAAGCACCGTATAAGTAGTCAAACCCTAAAACAATTACGAATAACAGTGACTTGCCACCTCTCTGCCTGTTCGCAGAGTTCCGCTTTTTCCTGTCGTAGCTCTATAAATTGTCGGTGATATTCACCAACAAAGGGTAATTTGTTCTAGAGCTTTGAAGAAAAAAGAAAGACAAGAAAAGCAAGGAAGGCCACACATATAAGTATCCTTAAATACTTACATCCATGGTCGTCCGAGCAAACATCGAGAAAACCATCATTTGGACTCTTGACTTATCTATCTTCGCAACAGTCCCACCAAACCTTCTCGAGACGCTCGTTGCCAAAAGTTTCCCCTCTGTTGGGAATATCTTTCGGATGAGGTACTCGATCGCGAGATCTAAAAGCAAAAGACCCCACGATGGAAGCAGACCCAAAGAAATCAGCACAGAAGTTGAAGTACTCCTCGTCTTGATTACAGAATCGCAGCTTCTCTTTGGAGACCGGGAGGAACGTCTGCAACGACTTTCTTCCCGGCACGATGGTCAGGTACATCACCACCTTGGCCAGAGGCTTCTACCGCTGCCTCTGTTGTCTCCACGACCACCTCAGTGGTCATAGCAACTACCTCAGTGGTTGTAGCAACCACTTCAGAAGACACGATTTCCTCTGCCACTCGGGTAGTAGATGATCCTTCGACTACTCCTATTGTCGTCTCTCCATCCGCTGGAGAAGCGGCAGTGGGCTTCTCAATAGAAGCATCCTCGGGGGCTAAAGGAATCGGGCTAAGAGCAACAAAAGGAAAGCATGTTAAATTGTGAAAAGCAAAAGGTAAATGCTATTCTTACATTTTAGTCTTTTTCACATACCTCTGCACCCTAAACCTAACCAGGAACTTAGGAGTCATCTTCCCAACGGAAGATTTCTTCGACTTCTTTTCTATGACCACGTCTGGTCGGAGTTCAAGTTGAAGAATGGGCTCAGCCACGACCATGTCTGGTCGTGGATTTTGAACAGGAGCCATCTCTCTGGTCGCTTGACTTTCCGGATGGCCGAGATCAGTCTCGACCACTCCAAGAGCAACGCTACCCCTCGGCCAGAGTAGCTCTTTGGATCAACATTGTCCTTCACAAAAGACATAAAGTCCTTCCAATTCTCCTTTTTCTAGTTGCTTAACAAAACTAGGAGAGGCGTAAACCTAAAAGTTTTCTTGTCATAATAGAAGGGTACTTTGGCTTTATGGGCTTTACGCTTAAGAGGTTCTACCGCCGATCTCTTGACTTTAGCGACCTGACCTCCTAGCCCGATTGCGGTAGTGTCTGCAAAAATTTTGCAAAAGATCTGGTCGAAATAAAAAAACTTGAGCCTGCCCCTCCCTTGTCGGCGACTTTCACGAATCGACGCTTCTTAGATGGAGGAGCTGGACTTTTTTCCACTATCATCCCTGCGCCGATGGTTATCAGTTCGACCTCTTGGTCGTTCTGACGGTTTTTCATACCTACTTTCTGTAAGAAAAATAGAAAAGTATTACTGACCAGTCATAAGATTTTCTACAACCAGTATCAAGTCGTAAGTTTTTATACGACATTTCTTTGATCGTAAGGTCTTCTACGATCACTACTAGGTCGTAAGTTTTTCTACGATAAACAACCAGTCGTAAGTCTTTATACGACTCTAAAAGTCCTAAGGATAAAATCAACTCTTGTTACCTTTAGGCGCTCCATCTTCTCTTCTGCGGATAAAACCGCAAGGATTTGAGGAACCGCCACTCCAGGTGGCGGAGATTTCTCACAAACAAGTTTGACCCGAACGTCAATCTCTGCTTGTGAAAGATCTGTGCAAACAGATATGACATTCATTAGACTACTTTAAAGAAAGACCAAACCGAGGGCTAAGTCGAAGATTGACTTACCCGCCTCGTAGTCCCTGGTCGGGTCTTTCGGCCCCGTGTACCTCCACATAGGAGGTACTCGTTTCTTCAAAAGGCTAATTCAACATGTGATGACATCCTTCACCACATGCCATCCGGTCAGTCCCTCCTCTTTCAAGTCCTTGATGGCTTGAATATAGGGAGCAATCCGACCAAGAGATCCCAGAGTCGAATCGAGTAAAGAATTCTTTTGGCAACCTTCCTCACAAAGTAAAGTTTGTCATCTTGGGTGATTTTCCAGTAAAACCACCTCTTCCTCCATCCCGGCCACGAAGATCGGGTAAACATCTGAATATACTCCTTCGACTTTCCGTCATGGAGCTTTAGACCACAACTCTCAGCAATCCCAGATTGTCGAGCCATTCCATAAAAATATTGAAAGAGCTCGAGGTCCGCTGGAATTCCCAGTGCTCGAGTACGAGTGTGATAAAGGGGTGAGCAGGCAATTGAAGGCCACACTCATAATATGCCTGGAAGACGGGGATTTGCCCAATCTCCCCCGACGGCCAATGTTGTCCAACCGCCGCAATCCATTTCACAAGAACCTTCTCTGGAATCTTCCCGGCGTCAACCAAGGCTTGAATCTTCACCGCATCCATCTCCGACTCGGCCCACTTAGAAACTGTCCCGGCCATCTCTCTCAGAAAGAGGAGGTTTTGGATTAAGGAAGGTCTTAGGAGAAGGCACGATTGGGTTGACAGTGGAGAAGGCAAGAACTCGATGAACAACGGGAGCGATTTGGGGAAAAGTAGAAACCCGAGTCTTACCCCCCGGTAAGTATTTATAACTATATGCTTGGGCTGAAGGGGTGTAAATCCAAGGGTTGCCACCGTTTCGGGAACCGCTCCAACAAACAGACATATAAGAGACGGTTGCGATTCTCTAAGTTTGTCTGCCCAAGAAAATCAGGTTCGTTTTTACACCTCAAGCAAAATTACTTTCTTGGCCAAGTCTTTCTGGCCAAATGAAATATCAATCGGAAAAGTTTTACTTTCGATCACCATACTACGACTACTTCATGGTCGAAAAAGTTTTCTACGACTATCTGGTAGTCGTAAGCAATCTTATTGACCAAGTATATTTTTGGTCAAAGTAATGTACAAATGTTGAAGAGTTTTTCCTTCGATCATATTTTCACAACCTTCTCGTGGTCATAGGACCATCTACGACTCCTTAACCAAGTAAGTTATTTTCACTTGAAGCTAGGGGGCTAGATGACGAGGATCTACTAATCCTCATTTTATCTTTTATCTATAATTCTTATTATGGGTAAATATAATGTTATGTGGTCCCTAGGTATACCCTTATATTTACAAGGAGAAGCCTACGGTGGTCGTAAGTTCTTCTCGACCACCCCCCATAGTCGTAAGTCTTGCTCGACTACCTTATGGTCGAAGTTCTTCTATGATCACTATCCAATTAGTAAGTTATTCTCGACTACCTCATAGTCGTAAGCTCTTCTACGACCGAGATCACCATACGACTACCTTATGATCAATAAAACCTACAAAGCGAGTGGGTCCAATTGATTAAGAATCCAAGCGATCGACATCTGTTGTTACTCTCACGAAGTAATAGCACGTAATACCCCATTGTCTCGACAAATAATCGCCAAGGGCGTGAAGGGCTACCACTCCGATGATTCTTGCAAACATGCACCCATTCTTTGGATTTGATGAGGTGCCTCTTCACGAGGAAAAACAGTTATTCCTTCACGACTATATAAAGGTAGCGATCGAGAGAGGAAAGGGCGTCGGAGGGACAACAAGCAATCGGGAAGACAGGTTAGACACTATCTTACGTAATAGTCTTAGTCTTTTCTCCCATTCTCTGAAACACACTCAATACCATACACACACAAGAGTAGGATTGTTATTTTCTCCGGAAAAGGCCTGAACCTGTATAAAAATACCCGTGTCAATCTCTCTGCATGATTCCATTCTAGGAGACCCCCCGAATCAAACAATCTTTACGTAAGATCGTTCTAAAACACTGACAGTTGGCGCCGACCGTGGGGAACTTCCGATTACGCAGACGTCGACATGGATACCGGTTTTGATTACGAACCGAGTATTGACTCATCCGATGGTGTTGCTGCCTCCAGGGATCTTTCCGCAGATCCAGGAGACCATGCAACTGATAGAGTTGAGGAGGGATCCTTATCCCCCACAACAGTACGTCCAACATAGGAATCAATTCCTTCAAAGGATAAGGGTCAATCCGACCACAATCAGGACTACACCCAGGCGGACTCACAACACGACGGGAGTCTTTCCTCCAAGTGTTCAAGTCCCCCTAAGGCGGTCCGACCTGGTGAGACAAGTTCTGGAAGCCAAAATTCCAGGACTTCACCAGCATCTGGTGGTCCTCTCTCTCCGGATAACTCCAAAGAGAGCGGGATCAGGCATGCTTTTCCTGCAAATTCGACCATCTCTCCGTAGATCACACCTGTGGATGGAGACGGTTATAACCCAGAGTTCCCCTTGCTGGAGGGGATTACTCCAAGTTGCCAGATGGTGTCTCTAGACTACTCCTCAAGCGGGGAGGCCTCGAGCGCAAGTGAGAATCATCAACGGGAGGTCTTCGTCCTTCCCTCAGATCAAGGTCACTCTTCTAGAGACCGAGCTAGGGACACTCCCCGAAGATCACGCACTACGCCCCCCCCAGTGGCAATAGCAAGGGCACCACCGGTGATGGACAGAATCAACACTTTGATGAGCGCGAGGGAAATCCTCGACATACTCGCACTCCATTGAGATAGTCTCAAGTATCTGATATGGAAGATATTGAGGCTATTCGACGGAAGAAGATTGTAGCCCAGAAAAATCTGCCTAGGCGCATCCAATATCAATCAGAGGAAGCTCAAGAGCTCCAGCACATCAATGACTTGCTCGAGAACCCTACTTGAGAGCTCGCCCGAGCGCCAGGCTATGACCTCTTCGTCGAAGAGATCGCACAAAGGCTTCGGACCACGATGGTAAGACTGGAAGTACCTCGCCGACATCATTCAGGAAGTTGTAGCAATACGACTTCTTCAGCTACCAGTCGATCAAACATATCACCGCGTAGAAATCGGCGCAACGGCGAGTCGCATCGATCTCCTACTCGGAGAAATTTCTTTCGAACGACTGATGATCAACAAGCCCCTCGGAGAGGTGATCGCTCACCATTCCGACATGGAAATTTGCAGCAGTAGATGGAATACGATGAGTATTTCCCTCGTAGGACCGAGACCTACTACAAGGGGGATATGACTGTGCAACGTGATTGTGAGAAAGATGTAATACCCCAAAATTATTCGAAAGGACTATCGGGAGAGAATTAAATTGAGTTAAGGGAAGAATTTGTTTAGAAATTCCAGATAGAGAAGGATCCTTTGGAAAATTATTCAATTAAGCGACCATAGAGGGGGTTTCACTTTTGTTGGAAAACCTGGGCCCCGGGCTTTAGCTGGGAGGCCCATGAGTGGGCTGGCCGAAAGGCCCATGGAGGGGGGGGGGCTCAAACCCTAACCCCTGCCCACTCCCAAGCCGCCCCACCCCGCCGCCGCCCAACCAGGCTCTCCCCTGCGCCTCCACCTCTCCTCTCCCCCTCCCCAAGATGCCTCATCTCCCTTGGGTGCCAACCTGCCATTGGTGCCCTTGGAGCTCCCTGCTGCTAGCCGAGTTGGACGGAGAAGAGGTCGTTTTGTGGTGGCCGGCCTTAGGAGGAAGAAGAAGGTGAAGGGAGGAGACCATCTTCGTGGGGGGTAGTTCATCATCTTCCTGCATTCTTCAAGGGTAACGAAGATCCCCCCTCGCTGTATGTTTTGTATTAGACACGTTTATGAATTCGTTTAGTAGATCGATTGTCAATTGCTGTTAGATTGCGTTCTGTCCAGAAGATTGAACGGCAGTTGTTATGTCCTTAGAAACAGAATCTATTGATCCCATCTCTTAGAGATAGTTGGGGAATGTTCTTAGCTGTCCGTAGCCGCCAAGAACACCAAATTCCGAGTCACACTCTGTGAGATATGAATTTTTCTTAGTGAGTCTATCCAGCTAATCTGTCGGTATCCTGATAGCAGTTAGTAATCTGAATTAAGAAATTAGTTAAAAGGAAAATTAGAGAAGCTCAATCTGATGAAAGTTGTATATTATTGCCTCAGCTTTCCATAAAGCTTAAGAACGTGGAATTTGGACAATCGTACCAAAAGTTATGGTCGTTTTGGTATTATTGTCCAGAAAACCCGATGTGAAATTGATGTTTTATTAATTAGCTTGGTAGGGGTATTAGATGACCGATTCAGAGAGGCTCACCAACTAGACTTAGTTGGATAATTTGTTAACCTTTTCAGGAAGTCTAAGAACACCTCATTTGGACTCCTGTACAAAAATATATGGATTTTAGAGTATGGCTGTCCACAGAGGGGACAGATCGATCTCTAGGAGTTGGAATGGGGAATGCGCTTGAGAGTATAGCAAGTTCGTTTGTGCTATTATTTATGTTTTTGGTCCAGTATGATTGTCTTAGCGTGGTTTATAATTATATTCAGGTGGAGGATTGGTCCCGGGGGCAGCGCTCTCTTCGCGTCCACCGTTCCCGCACGGTTGAGGCAAGTATTCTGGTTGTAGTATAATTATGAATGTTTGACAGTGAGTGCTTGTGTTTTATACATATTAGCTATGCATGAATGTTAGTGTGATATGTATGAATACGATTGGCGAATTCTTGAGTTATGGCTAAAAGGTTATTCATTTATGTTGTTGATGTAACACATGTTCTTTAAAGTTTGAGATTTTGGTATGTAATGGTTGATTTACATGTTATTGAAAGATAGAGTTCTAGTACATGTGCATGTTGAGAACATACCTAAGACTTGGTCACGTGGTGACCAAGTATGTATTTTTGAGGTCCCCGTCATGTAGATGATGGGCATGTGGTCCCCACATTCGTGGAATGTGGGCATTGAGTAGAGGTCCCCATCATGAAGATGATGGGCTGTGGTCCCGATACTTGTGGAGTATAGGCTCTTGGTCCCTGTGCTAGAGGGCACAGGCAAGGGTATACATCGACGGTTGTATACCCCGCATTACCGGTAAAATGCAAAAAGAGTAAAAGAGAAAATGATGCATTGCACGTTCGCATTACATAAACTTGTGAGATGTTTTAGTGTAATGTTTTCTACGGTGTGTTGATGCTATAACTGTGAGCTTAATGTTCTTTATTGATATTTGCTGAGTCTTTAGGCTCACTCATGCTTTTGTTGTGTTTTTAGGTACCACTTGCAAGAACGGCATGCATGGGAGGGAGTAGGATTGCTTTGGATGCACTCACTACCACACATTTTTTTAAAGATGAATTTCATTTAGATCGTACCTTAATAATAAGCAAACTGCATAAGGATTAATTTTGGCTATATTTGAATGCATTGGATTATTTGTAATAATGAGAGTAGTAAATTTTGATTATGCTTGCTTATGCTTTAGCTGAATAGATTAATTGTGAATACTTTGATGAACTTTGGATGTTGAGATATTGATAATGATATATGCAACTGTTAGAACCTCTGGTATACTTAGTTATACAAGGAGGTTCTGCCGAAACTTAGAACTATGCCTTATGTTTAAATGGTCATCATGTTTATTTAGTAGCATTCCAGGCCCTAGTTGGGTTGGGGTGTTACAAAAGATACAACTACGCAACGTGGTTGTGAGAGCAAAAAGGAGGACTGGGCACGAAGAAACTCACTCGGACAGAGAGAAAGAGAGGGACTGGAGAAGGATGGCGAACGACGCGGGTGCTCCGGCGAACTCTTCGACAGCGAGGTTGCGACGACGCAGGGCTCCAGCGATCTCCTTGACGACGGGGTTGATGAAGACGGCGCGGCTTCAGCGGATACTGGTGGAGCTTCATGCACGGTGAAACTGGGTGAGAGAAAGAGAGAGTTGAGAGCTGGGTGAGGAAAAAGGAGATGAAAGAGGGCTGCTCAGGCTTTTATGCCTAGGGGAGGTGGGAAGAGCTGCTGAGAAACTCAAAAGCACACGAGGTCAAGGGTAGGTGAAGGAGGGGATGGGAGCAGATCTGAGAGGAGACAAGAGGGGGAAACGGGTACTGCAGAAGAGACAGCATTTAATGCGACACAACAGTATTTAATACGCAATGACCTTTGCGTTAGTAGTGACGCAAAGGGAGAAAGGAGAAGGTGAACAGGGTTGATAGGTAGGGCTAGTCAAAACTCGGGAGGGTGGTCTAACCAAAGGGAATGTCGTGACCAGAGGGGAGGTCGCGGCCCAAGGGGTGGTCGTGACCCAAAGGGGTGGTCTTTGCAAAAAGACCAAATGGGTGGTCTCGACACAAGGGGTGGTCGTGACCAAAAAGGTGGTCGTGACCCAAGGGTTGGTCGTAACCCAAAGGGGTGGTCTTTGCAAAAAGACTAAGAGGGTGATATTTACAAAAAGACTAAGAGGATGGTCTCGACGCAAAGGGTGGTCGTGACCAAAGGGGTGGTCGTCCAAGATCACCCAAGAGGTCTCCCAACACCACCCAGGAGGGGAAGGTCCAAACGAGAGGGAGGTCTAGACAAAGAGAGAGGTCCAAACGAGAGAGATGTTCAAACGGGAATGAGGTCTGGACAAACAGAGAAAGGGGCCAAACGAGAGCGAGGTCCAAACGAGAGGGAGGTCTAAACCAAAAGAGAGATCTAAACTGAGAAAAAGGTCTAAACCAAAAGGGAGGTCTAAATCAAGAGAAAGGTTTAAACCAAAAGGGAGGTATGGGGTGAAGAGAAGCGAGGCGAAGTGGGGACATACGATTTTGATTGGGCAGTTCAAAACGAATTGGGTGTTCAGATTGGCTGAACATGCCAACAAGATCGGGCCATCCAACACAAATCGGACGGTCCGCGACGATAAGGAGACGCGGAGCTGGGCCGCGCGAGGAGAACGGAATGAATAAAGAAAGGGAAATCAACACCAAAGAACTCCAACAAACTCAAAGCAAACAAACTCAAATTAATTGAAGTTTGGTTTAGTCATTTTAAACACCTTAAATTCCAAAATCCCAAGTTAGGCTTTAGAACTGCAACAAAACCCAATGGTTATTTTTATTTTGAAAATTTTCAAACAAGCTCAGAAAATTGGGATGTTACACGGCATCGAGGGTGGAGGAAGGGGGAGGAGGAGGGCGGTGCGGCCTCGCCAGCGCGGGAGGAGGAGGCGCACAATAGGAGGAGGGAGCTGTTGAGCGGGCGTGCGGGTGGAGGCAGGTTTTATTGGATGTCATCCGGTGGGTAATTACCCTCAAAGTTCGGGGGTAAATTGGGAATGAGGGTCGCAGAAGTCACGGAAGCCTCTGGGCGGCTTCACCTTCAGACGTTGTATGAGACAGTGGCCGGAAAAACTGTTCTGGCCGACCGTTTGGGACGTCTTCCGGCTTTTCCAGACGAAAGCCAGAAGCCGTCCCAAACGACTGGCTTTTCACAACCATTTTTTGCCAAAGTCGCTTTCTCATACAGCGTGCGGAAGCCGAAAGCCGCCCGTAGGGAACTTCTGCGGCTTCCCACAACCCCCATTCCCAATTTACCCCCGAATTTTGGGGGTAATTACCCATCGAATGCCATCGAACAAAAACCCTCGCTGGCTGCCTCCTCCCACCCCCTGCACAACTCCCTCCTCCTCTCATGCGCCCTCCTCTCGCGCGCGCCTTCTCCTCTGCTTGGCCAGGCCGCCGCCCGCCTCCCCCAGGCCGCCTTCTCCCCCACTCAGATGTGGATCTACCCAGATCTGGACACCTCGGCGCCTCAGCTTGCTCTGACCCCTCCTCCTCACCACTGCTGCTGCCGGCGTGGTGGCAACATCCTCCCAAAGTGGCGCTTGCTCCCAGTCTGAGCCTCCTCCTTCCCTGGCGTCGCCTCCTCCCCCACCACCGCTGGCCCAACCCTAGATTTTTCTTTTCTTTATTTCTTTGTTTTTCCTTTTCCTTTTCTGTTGTAAATTAAATGCTTATGTAATTATTGTTCTGTAATAATTGTTTATTTTCATAATTATGTGATGTGATAATTGTAATAATTGTTATTTATAATAGTTCTATGTTGTAATAATTATCGTTAATTGCGTTAATTGTTGTTAATCGCGGTAGTTGTCGTAAATTGCGGTAGTTGTACAGGTTAATTGTGCTAAATTGCGGTATATTGCGATAGTCATCGTCAAATGCGAGCAATTGCCCTAATTGTGGTAGTCGTCGTTAATTATCATTATATGTCGTCAATTGCAGTTGTTATCATCAATTGTGTTAGTTGTTCATTGTCTTTAAATGTTGTTAATTATCGTGAAATGTCGTTAGTTCTCGTTAAATATTGTTAATTGCGTTAAACGGCATCAAACATGCCATTTCTGTCCTTAGGGGCATTTCAGACATTTTTCATCTCGGAAGAAGTCAGAGCTGACCTATTTAAAAGCCGAATACCAAACACCAAAACGCTTGACCTAGCCGTTCGACCTACTTCGAAGATGTTAGGAAACCGCTTTTTAGGAAAGCCCAACCGTTCCAAACAGGCTCTTAATCTTACGGGGCTACAAGCATTGAATTTTGTTGAATTTATAAGTGCAATAGAACCACAACACCATTTCAACTTTGAACCATGGAAGCACACTAATACGAATCTAGTTTAGGATCATGCCACTCCAAATATTAATCTTCCTACTTTACCATTTTAAATATTCGTAAAATACCACTAAAAAGAATGGTGACCCAATACCACTCCAAATATTGACCTTCGTACTGTACCAGTCAAAAGACATGTTGATGCACAAGATACCATTTTCACATCATTTATTGCATTTTCCTACTTTTTTTATTTTCTTTGTAAGGCGAAATGATATTTTTTCCCTTGGAGCAACCCGTTGGACCTTTCATGCTATTCATGTTGGACCGACCGGTTAGTATGCACCCACTTCCCTCGGATGGTTGTGCCCTAACCGTATCTAAGCCATTGACTGATGCAACCAAGAATTGGTAATATTAAAGCACACTTATCAAGATGTTAGTGTTGGAAAACCATGGACTTGGTCCAGCAGCCGGTTCGTGGGTGAACGTCTCATCTAAAACCCTAGCAGGATCTCTAGACTATAAATAGGGGTGCTAGTCATTGTAAAAAGCTTTTATCGCTTAATGAAGGAATAAAGGAGAAGAATGCCCTCTACACCTTTGTCTCTCGGTGTATTCAATCTACTATTTGTTCTTGCAATGTTTGATGTGATTCCACGCTTGTCTACGAGGCGATCGATCGGACCGAACTCGCCAGCGACAGTTCCTCAACACGTTATCAGCACTATCGACTCTTGCCTACCACTAGGCCTACTCTACTCAGATCGAAAGGTAACCGTCGTAGCACGACGCTCATAGATCGAATCGTATTTTGTAGATCGCTTTCAATTCCGTAAATTTGGCTTTCTAGATTATTTATACGATGCAAATCCGCTCTAATCTACCGCGAGCCGACTTGAAATCGTCGGCCAAGCCGATCGATAGGTTGTATGAAAGAGTAGATGATGATTGCACTAAGGATTGTATATTGCAAATCCTCTCTAATCTACCGCGAGCTGACTTGAAGTCGTCGGAAAAGCCGATCGGTAGATTACATGAAAAGAGTAGATGATGATTACACAATTCATGAATGAACAGTAAAAAAAGAAGGGGAAAACATCACCAACGCAGCCCCGTACGGTCGCGCCACCGATGGTCCGCCATTGTCCACCCGCACGTGGCTGCACCACCACCGCGCGCTTGAAGCCGACTTGGAGCCACTCCGCATGCGCGCCTCCCGAAGCCATTGGCCGCCCGCACAATCCCCCACCGTGACGCCCCGCATGGCCGCAGTGTCGCGCTGCCACACTCCGCTCCGACCGCCTCCTCACCATCCTGCATGGCCGCTCCACCGCCCGTCGCACCACCAGCCCGAAGCCACACAGTGCCTCATGCCCGTAGGCCCAAAGATGCCTCCACGCTAGCACCCGCATGTGCCGCCGCCGGAGCCTGCGCCCACATGTGCCGCCGACCACATGTGTTACTCGCGCGTGGGCGCCACGCCAAGACGGGCCATCGACGCCGCGTTGCGGCCGCTCAAGCCCACCACGCTGTTCGCCCTCGTCGCCCGCGCATATGCGGTGCCACCATGTCGCTCAAGACGAGCACCGCCGGCCCAGACGCTGCTCGCTTCGCCCACGCGGTCAAAGCCACCTTACATGCGCAGCCGTTGCCTCGCCACGGTGCCCAAGCCGACCGCGTCGCATCCGCGCCCGTAGTGACCGCGTCGGCCCTTACACCACGCCAAGATTGTGCCGCCTACGCAGGCGCTTAGCCCCTATTGCTCGTTTCAAGCGTGCTTCCAGCGTCACCGATCGCCCCCCCACCACGGTCCCTTCGGTTTACCGCTTCCGACGCGCCGCCACCAAAGACTTCGCTGTTGCGCAACCGACGGCAAAGAATGGACGCCGCCATCAAGACACACGGAGCTAGGGTTAAAAACCCTAGCTCACCGGTTGATGGGCCACGCCAATCGGCCCAGTAGCACAACATGGCTAGAGCAAATCTGGCTCAATGGAACTTTTGCGAAAAGATCCGCAGGTTTAGAAAATCGCAAGAAAATATTTCAGGAAAGAAATTCTTGCAGAATGACCCCTCAGAATCTGAAAAATAGGCGAATATTTTTCTCAGAACTGAAAATTTGCAGTTTAGCCCCTAAAAATTGCAGAATTCACCAAAAAATCATATTACAACAGAAAATTGCCTCGAGAATTCAAATTTTGAATCATTTTGAGCATTTGAAGCATGTTTAACTCTGTTATTATTATTTTTATGTAATTTATATATTGTATTTACTGTTTTGATTATCTGTGATTGTGCATATTACTTTTAATCATTGAAAATAGCAGTGAATCATGAAAAAATGCATAGAAAAATATAGGATCACGAATTAGGAGTTCGAAGAGCATTATGAGAATTTTGCAACCATTTTATGTAAATTACCAGCAGTAATCTTGTGAACTCTTTGCATGAATATGAAGATAACTGGCATCACTAACCAGGAGTTCGAAGAGCTGGCACAACATGTCTAGAATTTTTACCAGTCTTCAACTCTGTGGTAAGGTGATCACGGATGAGCAGAGGATTGAGTAGACGCTCTCTACCTTTCACCTGAATACGGTGCAATCCACACGCAACTATCATCAAGACAACTATAAGGAGTATGCCGAATGGATTGACAACATGCGAGTTGCGGAAGCTCAAGATGATGTTCTAAGGAAGAACTACTTCTCACAGCCGCCTAGTAGCAATGTTGGTCATGAAGCCAATGCTAGCAGCTACAATGTGAGTAAGCCTCTCACAAAGGAGAGGTGCAAGAAGGGTAAGGTCCTGAGTTCCACTGCCGGACCCCAAATTTGGAACTTGGGACCCACTATGTCTGGTTGTGCCATTCCCTGGATCAGTAAGATAGCACACACAATTACATTGTTGGTTCAAACACATATCACGACAATGTAAAGATTTTACATAATATTTAATGAAGCGCAACTATATCTTACGGCTTTTGGCTTACAAAATGGCCGAGCGGGACAAATATCTTTTAGAGATTAGCAGCGGCAAATAGAAGTGCAGAATAACGCGTGGAGCCCTCACGATATACCCACCGGCAATTGATTGTGGGCTCGCGACCTAGTTCTTGGCCTTCTTGATCTTCAGTCTTGATCAACACTCATAACTATCCATGTAGCCTTCTTGTTCCTCAGTTTTGATCAGCACTCATAACTATACATGTAGCCTTCTTGTTCCTCAGTCTTGATCGGGACTCATAACCATCCATGTAGCCTTCTTGCTCCTTAGTCTTGATCAATACTGATAATTAATCCAAGGCAGGACTACAACCAAGTAATGGCCAGTGGTTGTGGTCGTGTCATGCAAGGGACGCCGGTTCAAGTCTATGACCACACCTGGTTGTAGAAGGAGGTCCAGAGGAGGTCCTGGGGTGGTCCCGGAGAGATCCTGGGGAGGTCTTGGAGGTGTCCTGGGATGGTTCTAGAGTGATCCTGAGGAGGTCCTGTAGTGATCTTGAAGAGGCCCTGGAGTGTTCCTCCTGCCGGTTACTGCTTCCTTCGTGTACTGGTCCTGGAGTGGTCCTGAGTAAGTCATGGGAGGTCCTGAGGAAATCTTAGGTGGTCCTAAGGGGGTCTTAGGAGGTCTTGAGGAGATCTGGGGAGGTCCTGAGGAGGTCTTGGGAGATCCTGAGGAGATCTTGGGAGTTCCTGAGGAGGTCCTGGAGGTTAAGGGAGGTCTAGAGAGGAGGTCCTGGAGGTCAAGAGAAGTCCAAGGAGATCCTGAGGAGGTCCTGGGTGGTCTTGGAGAGGTTCCAAGGAGGTCCTAGAGACGTCCTGGAGAAGGTCCTAGAGGAGGTCCTGAGTGGTCTTGGAGAGGTTCCAAGGAGGTCCTAGAGGAGGTCCTAGAGACGTCCTGGAGGAGATCCTGAGTGGCCTTGGAAAGGTTCCAAGGAGGTCCTAGAGAGGTTCCGAGGAGAGGTCCTGAGGAGATCCTAAGGAGGTCGTAGGAGGTCCTGTAGAGGTCCTAGGAGATCCTAGGAGGTCCTAGGAAGTCCAAGGGGATCTTGAGGAGGTCTTGGGACATCTGGTAGTGATCTTTAGACCATATAGGGGTGGTCGTGGGTCTCCTAGTAGTGGTCCTAGACCATCTAAGGGTGGTCATGAGACATCTGGTAGTGGTTGTAAACCAACCGATCGTGAACCTTGATTAATGTGATTAGTACTCAGTATGAATCAGTGCAAGTCCATAATGTATCACATATATGTATCAGGCCGTATGGCCAACTATTTTACAAAAGAGCCACGAAGGCAGAAATCTTACAAAAGCCAAAGTACAGAATAGAAGATGAGTACGAAAGCAACACATGTCGTAGCGGATCCATTCACTCTGCCCATAGGCAAGCGACTGGGGTCCCGGCCTAAGCTTCGTTATCTTCGTCATCATCTGGTTCAGCCTCCAAGTAGTACTGCTAGGGGTCTTGACCGAGTGGGTCTGAAAAAGATTATGATAGCAGAGCCTGAGTACACAACCGTACTCGCGAGCCAACACACAATGCAGTGTATGGATGCAGGGCTAGTCAAGGGAAGCTTTAGAGTTCTTTTAACTGCACAAAGCCAAGTTTGAAATAGATGAGTAGTAGAAAATCCTGAGACTTGGCATTTTGAACAAATCTGTTTTCATAAATGAGTTTTCATTTGTAAAGTATTAGTGGAGGTCCCACCTCCTATACCATTTAGTGGCTCCATCCTCCCAATGCTCGGGCTATCCCGTAGTTACAACTGGTCCCCGACCAGGCTTTCTCAAATCCCTAGGGTCCCACCCCATCTTTTCTTTCCATCCACAAATTATTTTATAAAACCAAAAGCTATATCTAGCAAGTTCTCAGCACCGCTCTTGACCGTGAGCATGACTATCATGATAGTTCTCTTACTCTGCAGAGTTCGCACACTTTACCCACAAGAGGTAATCATCTTGATATATACACACGTTTCCTTGGACATGTGAATCAAGAGGAGATTACCACAAGGCCTTTACAATGCTCGACCTCGACGCAACTCGACCCGCTAAGGTTTCAACCGCCCGGAGCCACGCTCCCAGGAGGCCCCCTCTTGTGCCGTGTGGTTTCCTGTGGCTCCCTTACCCTTCCCACGCCACACACCATCTAGTGGAGAAGCCACGCCGAGGCGAACAAATTAGTTGGCCAGGTCGTACCCATTATAGACTTGTGGTTGTGCTGTTTTTACATGAGAGGTCATCACCAGATTCGGTCCTTGATTGACTTGGGCGGTACATCCACATACCAACCATCTCTCGTGCCCCAAAGACCACCACTCTTTCCAAATTACCAAGTCGAAAACAGTTTTGTGTTTTATTTGTTCGAAAATAACCATTTACTTCAACATACCAGCCAGGCTCCCAGCCTCACTGCCCAAATCATTTTCCAAAGTTTTTAAGGATTGTGGTCGGGCAATTTAATGCCCGCATGACATTTTATCTAAGCAAGGCTAAGCATGACAGTTAGATACAGACTTATTAACTAGTATGTAATCCATTAAGTCTAGGGTGACAAGGGATAGTGTCCAAGTTCAAGGGTTGGGAGTTTATACACAATTACTGTTAAGGCATTAACTATGAGGTAGACCAATTTAGTTTGATAAAACATAGCAATGCAATTTCTTAATTTAAAGCAACATAACCTGCAAAAAGTAGGTGTAATCTGATCAAAGTGTTGACTCACCTTGGTCGATGTTCTGATAAAGCTCTATATCCTTATATTCGCCCTTCTCGATATCCTGGTAATAATCTCGCTCAACATGTTGATAGTCATCCTGCTCGATGTTCTGGCAATCTTGTCCTGGTTGGGGTTGCTGTTCCATTATATCTCCATATGCTAATTACGCATAATATGATTGAACTCCTGAACGACTGAAAATAACCAAGAGAAATCCAATAAATCCAGATACATACAAACAAACGAAAACACTTCGAATGAGGAAACATATCTACGACAACTCAACAGAACGACAAGACCATATCTTTAAATATGGCGTGGGAGACTCTCTGATTGACCAGGCCTACACGTCTGCGAGCCTTATTGACTAGAGACAGACCCTAGAATAACTCACGACCATGGGATGGTCGTAGAAAGGCTTACGACTGGGAACTGGTTGTGAGGAGACTTACAACCAGGTGGTGGTGGTGGTAGAGCTTATGACCACAAACTGATCGTGGGAGGTCTTACGATTTAGGAGATAGCTATGAAAAAGTTTACGACTAGGGACTGGTCATGAGGAGACTTACGACCAGGAAATGGTCGAAGTAAAGCCGCAGTGGTCGTAGAAGGATACGACTGGGAGGTTGTGGAAGTGTTACGACCAGGGGAGATCATGGGAGTACTGTGATCAGGGGAGGTCATGGAAGTGCTGTGACCAGGGGAGGTCGTGGGAGTATTACAACTAGGGGAGGTCGTGGAAGTACTATGACCAGGGGAGGTCGTGGAAGTACTATGACCTTGGTAGGTCCTAGAAGTACTGTGACCTGGGGAGGTCATGGCAGTGCTGTGACCAGGGGAGGTCGTGTGACGTGTGAGTGTTACGACTAGGGTGGTCTTTGTAGAATGGGAGGTCGCGATCACGAGTGTGGTCTTTATTTAATGGGAGGTCGCGACCACAAGGGTGGTCTTTGTAAAACAGAAGGTCGCAACCACGAGGGTGGTCTTTGTAAAATGAGAGGTCGCGGGAGTGTTAACCGTGCGTAGTCAAATGAGAGGAGTACTCGACTACACAACAGCGGTTGAAATAAGCAATGGTTCGACTGCATCGTCGCAATCGAACGAACCAGTGAAACAGCCAGAGGAAGAACCAGAGAAACAACAAAGAAGGAACAAGGTGGCTCAAACTAGGAAGAGTATTTGGCCACTAAGAACTTACCAGTACGGAACTGGGGAATGGGCTAGCCGAAATTGAGCCATCGACGGTGGACCGCGACAGCGAGAGGACTCCGCGCTGCAGTGGTGGCTTAAGGAAAGGGAGTAGTCTTCAATCTTCAAGGTTGCTCCGTGGAAGCAGGCAGACGGTTCTTCTGGGAGGTCTTGAAGTGTCCTGGTCGGACGGAAAAAGAGTTGTATCCAAGGCAGTTCCGATGGTTGTCAACAACGAAGGTGGGGATGAGGCGGCAGTGCTCGGCCGAGGCAAGCGCTTGAGCCTGAATGGAGCTCAAGCTCTCTTGGAGGAGGAAGAAAGTGAGGCTAGCACTGGAATGGCAAGAAAAGGCAATATGGGACTTGGAGCGAATATGTACATGCACCTTGGCACAACCGACGGGGTGGAGTGGTTTGTGCAGTTGACTCTCCCTCCTGGCGCACGCAGCACACAAGTGGAAAGGGGCACGACTGCCTTGATCCCAGTTAGGGAGGTCTGGCTGCACCGGTTGGACCTGATGCTGGTCGGAGGAACAGGAAAGAGATGCACGGGAGTGGGGTGAGTCGGACCAGGTCTAGACCGATCAGCATTTAGCCCAAGGAGAAATAGGAAGAAATAATGAAGCTAGAAGGACTTGGGAAGAGACAAAATGACAAGATTTTAGATTAGATAAAATCCTAATTTCCACTCAAAAGAAATCCCTAGTCTTGGTGTCATTTATGCTGGCAAGAGAAATATGATGCGGCCAAAATGAAAGCTCGAAAAATGCATTCGAGAAGCACAACAATCGTTAACACACAAAAAGTTTTAAAAATCCCACCTTTTTGCCTTTATGGATTTTTGGGTTGTTACATGCACGTTATTGATGTTTTCCAGTCTAAGAAGAAGGGAAATGACAGCATGAGGCACACCTCGCCATTGCAGGCACGGATGATCCACAGTCATTAGTTGCACTCATGAATGTAGACAGCCCACTAGCAGCCCCCATCACCCCTCTTTTGGACATTGCAGCAGCCGCAACCATAGGTGCCCAAGAGGAGAAGATCGCCATGGAGCAAATTGTGGTGGAAGTTTCTAAATACTTCGTTGATTCGAACTAGTGCACACATCGCTCTTGGATATTTTTATAGTAACTTGCAGTTTGTGATTGAAGCAGAACATTGAATTATTTTATCCTTTGAATAATGGTTGCAAGCTCTAGGAGAGCAAAGCATTAAATTCTTATGATAAGTCATGCAAGACTTATATTTCTCGTATTTATAATAGCAAGTTATGTTCTAATTTTGAAGTATTTTATTTATGTGTGGATTGCTTCCTACCTTATATTAATAAATACTTTATATCAAAACGCATGTCGCACCCTATGGAGGAAGTGTGCTAAGTGGATAGCGGCACAACGAATACCATCTTGAGAGAGACGGGTTTTTTAATCGATTAGCAAGAATGTTGATAGTCTTACGACGATCGCAGGCAGCGATACTTGTATAATAGGCTCAGGAAGGACCACAATTATACTCTCGATGGGTACAACTTTAGTCATTAAAGAAGCCTTGTTGTACCTAGAATCGACTAGAACTCTCAAGGATATCCGCGCTAATGGTTTCCACGTATAGAGTAAAAAAGAGTATGGTAAGGAATATCTGCTCATTACAAAGCGTGAAGAAAGTGAAAAGGGGTATTAGAACGACTTACTTCAAATGAAACTGGGCTATACTACACTAATATAAAGGCACCCGTAGCTTATACTGCCCTAAAAACCGTTTTTAGAAGCTCTGAACTTTTCTATCTCTGGTATGATAGATTATGCCACCTAGGTCTTAGAACGATGAGAAATATAATTAATAATTCACATAGACATAATATTGATGTAAATAATTTCTCGAATCAGGAAAATTTTGTGTGCCCCGCATGTGCCACCGAGAAATTAATTACAAGACCTTCTGCTCTGAAAGCGAAGAATGAAGTCTTTGCATTCCTGGACAATATCAGGGAGACATTTACGGTCCTATACAGCCCCTGTTAGGGCCATGTAGGTATTTTATGGTGCTCATCGATGCGTCTTTGAAATGGTCGCACGTATATTTATTGTCTACGAGAAACCATACTTTTGCAAAGCTAATCTCGCACATAATTAAAATTAAAATTAATTTCCCTGATCATCATGTGAAGTTCATCAAAATGGACAGCGCCAGAGAATTTATTTCGAAGGCATTTGATGATTATTGCGTGGCAATAGGAATTAACGATGAGCATTCCATACCGCATAGGCGCATATCCACACCCAAAATAGACTAGTAGATTTTTGCAAAATTATAATTTACGAACTACATATTGGGGACACGCAGTCTTGTACACAACAACTTTTATCAATTTAGACCGTCGACATATAACATACATTCATCTATGCAACTAGCGCAAGGGTCAACACTGAAAATTTCTCATCTTCGCAGATTTGGTTGCAAGGTTTATGTACCTATAACACCACCGCAGCAAACTGAAATGAGCCCTCTTCGAAAGTCTGGGATATACGTTGGTTATGAGACAACATCCATAATTAGGTATTTGGACTCTATGACAGGAGATTTGCATACCGCACGCTTCACTGATAGCATATTTGATGATGATAGTTTCCCGTCATTAGGGGGAGGAAATCAACCCCTTGATGAAAAATATTGGGAAATAACGTGGTAAACTACGGGAATCCATGCACATGACCCGTGCTCTAGTGAAACAAATATTGAAATCCAGAAGATAATTGAAGTCCAGAAGATAATTGATTTGCAAGCATTAGCGAATAAACTGTCTGACCACTTTAGTAATTTGAAGAGCGTGACCAAGTCGTATGTGCACGCAATGCACCGGAGAGGGTTGAAATACCAAACAAATAAAAAAGGTATCCATAATCCCGTCCAGATGCCTTAGAAAAGGACGAGAACTCTGGCCCCTCGAATTCGAAGTAACTGAGGACGCCTGGTGAAAAAGGATACGAAGGACTTGACACAACCAATCACTGAAGTTCCCTAGAACCAGAAGGGGAGCCAGTTGAGACCTGGCACCAGTATGGAACGTTCAGTAAAAGACATACCAGTTTTGAATATCCCCACGGAGGGAGGCATCAGCGTGGATGTGTGCGCACACATCGGAACTGAAAAACTAAATAGACTTACCCCCGTAATTGAAAGCAGCGGTGAGCAAGTAGAAGCATTAGAAGAATCACTCCATGAAGAAATAGCTATAAACTATGTGACCACGGGATAATCTATGAAAAGGACAACAACCAATGTCGACATTTATTTTGTATAGAAAATTGTCACAATTATCGATCTTAATACAGAGCCTGCATCGCTCGCTTAATGTAAGAAAAGATCAAATTAAGAAAATTGGAAGAAGGCAATAGAAACTAAATTATAATATCTGAATAAAATAGAGGTGTTTGGGCCTGTAAGCCGCACGCCTCCTCATGTGCACCCCGTAGGGTATAAGTGGATATTTGTTCGAAAGAGAAATGAAAATAAGCAAGGCTCATTGCACAAGGTTACACTCAACGTCCAAGAGTTGATTATGAAGAAACATATTCCCCAGTCATGGGCGGAACTACCTTTAGATATTTATTTCAATGACAGTAAACTTGAATTTAGAAATGAAATTGATGGATGTGGTAACCGCATACCTTTATGGAAATTTGGATTCGGACATTTATATGAAGGTACCTGAATTTGTCCCTGTCCCGAATTGTGCAAATAAAAATATGTAGAGTGCGAAACTCAGAAAGTCATTGTACGGACTTAAGCAATCAGACAGGATATGGTATAATCACTTGAATCACCTTTCTATGCAAGAAACGCTACACGAACAATGAGAATAATCCATGTGTATTTATACGACGATCCCAGAATAGATTTTGTATAATCTCATAGTATGAAGATGATCTGAATATCATCGGAACCTTCGAAGAAATTAAGAAAGCAAGTTCTTACCTGGAGTCGGAGTTCGAAATGAAAGATTTGGGTAAAACCAAATATCGCCTAGGCTTGCAGCTTGAGCATGCCCCTGAAGGGATATTAGTGTATAAGTCAACCTACACTCAAAATGTGTTAGAAAGGTTTGGCTTTGAAAAGGCATATCATTCGAAAGTATCAATGGTCGGGAGATCTTTGCAGCAAGACAAAGACCCATACAAACCTAGAGAAGAGGGGAGAGGAAGTTGTGGGACCGGAATTTCCGTACTTAATTGTAATAGGAGCACTCATGTATTTAGTAAATTGTACTAGACCGGACATTGCATTTACTATAAACCTATTAACAAGGTATAGTGCAGAACCTACCAAAAGGCATTAGCAGAAAATAAAGGACATCTTCCGATACCTCCAAGGAAGCAAAGACCTTGGTCTGTTCTACAGAAAGAACAAAGACCTGTATATGAATGGCTATGCAGATGCTGGATACCTGTCGGATCCGCATACAACCAAGTCGCAAACAGGCTATGTATCCTGTATCGACTTCGACGAACCACTCGAAAATAATAGCATTGTACGAGACTTTACGAGAATGTGCTTGGCTTCGGCGGATGATTCACCACATTCAGCAGTCATGTAAATTAAATACCACGCAAACCCCCACTATTATCTATGAAGATAATACAACTTGTGTTGTACAAGTGCAGATGAGTTATATGAAGAGTCAACGCACAAAGAATATCAACCCCAAATTCTTCTATGCTCATGAATTGCAAAAGGTGAACGAAATTAAAGTATTGCATACTAAGTCATGCGAAAATCTTGAAGATTTATTCACTAAGTCACTTCCAGCATCTAGCTTTGAAAGGTGCATATGTGGAATTGGAATGATGAGACTTAGAGAAATGCAGAATTCAGGGGGAGAATATTTACGAACTCATTATTGAAACTTGATCACGAAGATCGAGTATCTAAAGAGTAAATCCTATAGATTAAATGAAATTGGGTGGATTGTACTCTTTTTTTTCCCTTGACGAGTTTTACTGAAGTTTATCGGCTAAGGTTTTTAATGAGACAATTCGTGCGATGCAGCAGAGAGTGTATCATGTACTCTTTCTTCAAATTTTTTCCACTGAGTTTTTATAGAGTTTTGACGAGGCATGAACATGTGAGGATGGGTGTCCAAGGGGGTGTGTTGGGAAACTATGAGCTTGACCCAACAGCCAGCCCATGGGTGGGCGTTCTATCCAAAACCCTAGTAGAGCCTCTAGACTATAAATAAAGGGTGCTAGTCATTGTAAAAGCCTAATCGCTTAATGAAGGAATGAAGGAGAAGAATGCCCCTACACCTTTGTCTCTCTGTGTGTTCAATCTACCATTTGTTCTTGCATTGTTTGATATAATTCCACGTTTGTCCACGAGGTGATCGATCGGACTAGACTCGTCAGCGACCGTTCCTCGACGGTTAGCACAGAATTGGCGCAGCATAAAAAAATTCCTTCAAAAGGCAAGTAAACACGATTAAAAATTGTCTTTGAAAGTATCAGTAGTACTACAACATATTTAATCAAGATAGCATATATTTTGACTTTATGATAGTACCACAACATATTTAATCAACAGGTAATTTGTGTGGTTAAGAAAATAGAAATGAAAGGACGGGGAATGGTATTTTTTACATCTACATGTCTTTGGAGTGGTATAGTACGAAGATCGATCTTTGAAGTGATGTTTCAAGAGTTACCGTTCTTTGGAGTGGCATTTCACGAATTTTCCTTTTTCTGATCGATCGGTGTAGGGTTGACCGGTTGAGTGGCCCCCTTAGGAACCTGTTAGGGTTTCAACCTTGTACAGGATGGGAAAAAGGCTTTGCATTTGAATAAAAGCATCGTTATTTCATTAAACGAGGACTACGTGTATGTAGGAAAATCAGAGAACGAACAGATATAGTATACTGCAGCTAACAATTTAAGCACATGACAGCTTCACTTGCTTCACTTACGGATATACAACAGCATTTACAGGTCACTAAGACTGAAATACGTTTTCGTATGGATTATGGAATGCTCTTGTTTCACCACCTAGCTACAAAATGATTAAAATGAATATTCACCGACACCAGTGTACACCACTAGGAAGGAGAGATTCATGTGTCATGGTTACCAAAAGAAACCATTGCAATTCCAGAAAATGACATTATCCTTGTGAATCATATCTGTCCTGTTTCCTATGTATATGATTCTACCAACTACCAAGTATGGAGTGGAAAATTAGCTGGATTTTGATGATATTGCTGCAACAATTTCATCTCGAGCCTTCTCAAGGGCACCCGGTAAGTTCTCTGGCTTCCGGCCACCAGCTTGGGCAAAATTAGGCTTGCCACCCCCACCTCCGCCACAAAGTTTGGCTATACAACCCACGAACTTCCCTGCCTGCATTCCCAATTTGACGACTCCAGGACTGAAGGCAGCAACCAAGCTAACTTTACCATCTCCTGGACTTGAACCTAAAATCACTGCAGCAGGGTCTTGCAGGATATCTACGAGATACTCAGCGGCGCTTTTCAGTCCATCAGCATCCACGTCCCCCATGTTCTCAACCACAATCCTACAGAACACAGATTTTGGGATAGACTGCTTATGTCGAGTGATAGTTTTTAATAATAACACATAACACTTGTACAGTCTGGACAAATAGTAATGTGGAGTATAAAAATGGCGACAGCTGAAGCAAGTACCTGACATTATGAGGTTCAACAGTTCTGGCTTTACTTGCAAGAGATGCTGCTTTGAGCACTGCAATTTTGCTGCGTAGAGATGATACTTCATTCCTGGTTGTTCTTAGTTCTTCAAGAATTGTTTCTACTCTGCTGTTTACATCTTCAGCTTTAACCTGAAAAGTGAGTTACATAGTTCAAATATCTATCGCAAAATGCAAACGGAATGGAATGACACAATCAGCACAGCTTGCTATTGCACTTTTTAATCACACTACCCACGTGGGACTAGGTAAACAGGGTGTTGGGCTGTCGGCTATTGCTTGTAACAAGCATGAAGTCTCTAATCAGGTCATTTATAGATACCTATTTCTGTTTAGGACAAGCATGTGTACAACCAAGTAGGCCTAGGCCTAGGCCTGCTTATTTTAAATTGAAGTATTGTCAAATGCAGCAATTTTTTCCTTCCCAGAAGTCCAGTTCCCACAATGTTATGAACCTTGCACAACCTTCACATGAGGCAGGTGCACGGTGAAATATGAAATACAATCTTGCTAATTTAAGTATTCCCAGCTGAGAGATTTGATGTTTAAATAGAAAAAAGATAAATGAGCATCTGTTACAGGTCACAGATTAAACCCGGACACTTGTACTGTGTGCATCTGTAACAGATGAACCGTGAGAGGCATGATGGTATAGTGTACCAACAGGTTTCAATACACTTGAAAAGGCAAATGCCAAATCCATTTGAACAGGAGATAAAAACCATCAGATGCACAGAGTACAGCTACCCAACTCGTCTAGAAAAATGTGACAAATCAGGAGGGAAAGTGCAGATTTGCTATATGGGTATCATCATACCTTAAGCGACGAGCATAAGTGTCGCATATAGTTGTCACGAGCACAAACATACTCAACAAATGCATCACCTGCAACTGCCTCAATCCTTCTGATTCCAGAAGCTATTCCCTGTTCTGAAATTATCTTGAAACCACGGATCTCAGCAGTATTACTGACATGAGTTCCACCACAGAGTTCCATTGACACCCCAGGTACCTCTACGACTCTGACCTATCATAATTCAGAACAAACTTAAACATTGTCAAATGATGGGATAAATTATTGGCAGTTGTATTACAGTATATGTGTTTGTTCAGCATTCTATGCTCATTTAAGTTCAGATGCATGAACTATCATGACTTTGCAGCCATGTTGCTGTAATATCTTAATTTCTAGTGTCATTTTTTATATATAAAATACCAACCTGTTCGCCATATTTTTCTCCGAACATTGCAATTGCACCAGCATTTTTTGCATCTTGCAAAGCCATCACTTTTGTCTCGAGATGTGTTGCGTTGCTAATCCATTGGTTTACGAGTGATTCAATTTCCATTAACTCCTCTTCAGAAAGGGACCGATGAAAATTGAAGTCAAATCTCAGACGGTCAAAATCCACAAGGGAACCCGCCTGTGATGTTTCTGAACCAATGACACTTTTAAGAGCAGCTTGTAGTAGATGTGTAGCAGTATGATGGGCCTAGACAGCATGTGAAACAGAAGTTAAAGAAGAAAATGGAAATAAGTAGGAGTTATAGCAAAAGCTGCAACCGATGCCTTCCTGAATGAGCATTTGCTAAATGCAAACACTCTGTTTCGAGGTAACAGTAATACCATCCTGTTCCAGAATGCTGAGACAAGGCCAGATAATTGAGGTCATAACGAGGTCATGTCTAATAACATCTTTGCAGATAATCGGACATTATATGTGAATGTATGCTAAGCTCTCAGCGGTCACCGAACAAAGGAAATAACTATCTACAGAAAATGTTTCTATTTTCCTTGTTTAAAGTCTGTAGACCTGAGAAGTTGGAATTTGTTGAAAGCTCGTGAAGTCGTTACAGAACTCTAGTTAACACAAATTTCAAATAAAGCAAACGAACAATAGAACCAAAAAATGTCACCCAGGCCCAGCAAAAGCAAACAGATGCCCCAACAATGAAGTATTCACAGAATGCATGAAAAATATCGAAAAGCTGGGCAATTTTCATACCTTAGCTCCCTGCCTCAGTTTTGCGTCAACTGCAGCATCAATTTCCTTTCCAACCTCTACTGAACCCTGTTTAATTGTGCCTTTGTGAACAAAGATATTTCCTAGGGATTTTTGGACGTCTTTGATTTCTATGACTGCATTTTGTTTTCCATCTTTCTCTTCGTGCACATACAAGAAACCATTATCTCCCACTTGACCACCTGATTCAGCATAGAATGGTGTCCGGTCTAATAGTATTTCTACATCAGAACCTTCTGAAACATTTTCTACTGGGTTTCCATTAAGTAAAAGACCTTTAACAACAGCAGTTGCAGAAAGAGAGTCATATCCCAAAAATTCGGTATCGGGGATACTTTTGACAATCTCAGTCTCATTTCCTACAGAGAGTTTGACTATGTTGTGAGCAGCCTGGGATTGTCTCCTTTGATTTTCCATTTCAATATCAAACCCCTTCATATCAACAGTAACACCTCGTTCACCCGCTATTTCAGCTGTAATCTCTACGGGAAAACCATATGTATCGTATAAAAGGAAAACATCTTTTCCAGACAGGCAAGGCTTATCTCCATTATCACCAGCACTTAGTAATGCCTCATCTAGAAGTTCATCCAATAACTTTTCACCTCTTTCCAGAGTCTGTACAAATCGCAGCTCTTCCCTTTGAAGTTCTCCAAGAATTGGTTTGCGCCTTGATTCAACATCTGGATCTATCTCACTACTAAGGCTGATTACTACCTCAGCTAGCGAGGGTAAAAATGCACCTACAGAATTTCCATGCCCATCACCTCTTATACCTATCAATCTACCAGTCCGGACCACCCTTCTTATAAGCCTTCGAACAACATATCCTCTCCCAATATTCGAGGGAAGGACCCCATCTGATATGAGATAAACAACTGCCCTCATGTGATCCCCAATTATCTAGAAAAACAGAAAGTTTCAAGGTTATGTCTATCCTACTTATTTACCTTGAAACAAGTAATAGATAGATTGACTCACTTTAAGATTTGTCTTCATAGCATCATCAGCTGTAGTGTAGGAAACCAGGGCCATGCTTGCTGCCTTTTCTATAATTGGGAAAATCAAGTCCGTCTCATAGTTGTTTGGAACCTATGATAGACAATTATTCTAAGTTAGATTATACCTTCAGACAAAAAAGGATGTGATAAAATCATTTGAAGAACTGATAAGCATTACCTTTTGAAGAATGCGTGCCATACGCTCAAGCCCCATTCCTGTATCGATGTTCTTTTGTTTCAATGGTTCTAGAGATCCATCATCCTTTCTGTTGTATTGCATGAAGACAAGATTATAGAATTCAATGAATCGACTATCATCACTCAAATCCTGCACACAACTATATGAACATCACTAATTTCAGTTATTGGAGAATCACTTGCATGCAAAATAGCAAATACTGAAGATTTCTTAACCACTAATACCACAGAATCTTTACATACCGCATTTGAGGATCCTCTCTCGGGATGGAAATCATAATAAATTTCAGAACATGGGCCACAGGGTCCAGTTGCACCACTAGTCCAAAAGTTATCATCCTCACCCATCCTCTTTATCTGTTCCGCTGGTACACCAACCTTGACAAAAATAAGCAGAAGTAAAATCTATCACAACAAGATTTAACTGAATACTAAATGAGGAACATGATATCTTTTGCGTGTCATGTGTCATGAAACCAAATATGATTCCTTGCACCTCTTGAACAAAATATGCAAGTCTTGACAATTCAAAAGCTCTCTTGACCATGAACATATTCTGTTAGTTCTTACTCATGCACACGGTTTAGTTACCATGAGGATTAACAGTGAGATGTGGTTAAATGTATCATATATTTCATTGATGCGATAACAGGTTAACAATGAAGCTATGCAAAATTGCGGAAATATGCAGGTTTTAGACAATTGACCTCGTTGTGCCAAATGGAGAATGCCTCATCGTCATCTTCAAAAACACTAATCCACAGTCTTTCTGGGGGCAATCCATACCTGAACAAAGACCACGAACAGAATGAATGATAGCACTGACACAACATGAAACACAATTACAGGAATAGTGATCGCCTGACACCTCATAGCATGTAACGTATTGTCATTGGGGTAAAATAAAAGCAGTTTAAGACTAGCTGAAGCTTGACATAATAATGCATTTGGACAACCCAAAGATTTCTAACCCAAAGATGACACCTGACACAATAATGCATTTGGCATGTGTGTCAGTGTGTGTGAACAACATTTCTATGGCAACAAGCAGACACATGACAAACTTTTTCAGATGAACAGCTTAAAATTTACCACTATGGAGATCATGCTCCATGAAGAATAAAGGAATTGTTCATACTCCTTGGTTGTCAGACCCCATGCCCATTTGATTGCTTCCTTCTTGAAGTAATCGCCAAAACTGAAGTTCCCAAGCATCTCAAAGAAGGTCTGATGTCGAGATGTGCGCCCCACATTTTCAATGTCATTTGTTCGTATGCATTTCTGGGAGGTAGTGGCACATGGTACACGCCTAGGCTCCTAGAGTAGAAATATAAAGACCCTCAGCATGAAGTAAAAAGAAACAGGTGCAGATTGCAACATAGTGTGCTCTCACATGATCTAGCAAAAAACGATGGGGTTCCTGCTCTGTTATTAAGAAGGTAACAAATCGATAATGAATTCATCCATATCGGCATAAATATTATCATGGACAATAAATAGCGTTACGAATGGCGTTCATTGACTGAAACATTAAAATGAAAGTATATACACTGTTATATTTAACTAGTTGGGTCTCATGTGTTGCTGCGTGAATTCCTAGGGTACGTATTTTGAGCGAAAACTATAATTTTTGTGCAACATTTTCCATCTTCTCAAAAACAAAACACCACAACGAGGCAACCATAATTTCAGAATTGATTGTTCTAATGCTGACGCGCCTTGCCAAGAAATATAGGCTTGAACTGAAGCATCCCGGCGATGGTGAGGAACACGGTCGGGTCGTCGGGCACAAGGGACGAGCTGGGGAGGATCTTGTGACCACGGGCAGCATAGAAATCAAGGAAACGCCGGCGTATCGCATCCCCGCTCCACTCCCCTGAACTCTCTGTACCAACTTCCTGAGTCGCGGGTTCCACCGAGGCTGCATATTACAGAAAATTTCACTACGATCTCAATCAAAACAAGGTAATCGCAAACCTAGAAATAAAACAACAGAAGTGTATTAAACCTGAGGAACTGCTTCTCGTGAGCATCCCGTTCTTGTGAGCCGAACCCCTCCTCGCGACGCCATCTCCCACACATACCAACCCTGCAGCCGCACCACACGCACACATATGAAGTCAACATCACTTCAGAAATCGATACCACAGGTCGCGAATTCCAGCGGGCAGGTGTCTCGCGAGACGCGAGGGGAGGAGGAGGTTACCTCGGGGTCGGGTGGAGGGGCGCAGGCGGCGGCCGGAGTCGGAGCGAGGAGGGAGGAGGCGAAGGCGGTGGGCAGGGGCGGCGGAGAGGAGAGGGAGAGGGTGATAGGTGGGGTAGAGAGCGGCCACCTCCATGGCTGAGAGCTGGAAGCAGAGCTTGGGCTTCGGTTCTCCCCGCTTCTGTGTGACTGGTTTTGGCTACCTCGGGGTCGGGGGTTATCGCGATGGGGTGTGGGGTGGGGTGGAGGTGGTGGCACGTGTCAGCCGTCCGATTATCCATCGCTTCTGCAGAATCAGTTACTCCATCCGTTGCATCCTTTGATACTGTACAGCAATGACACGTGCTACACTATCATAACATTGGTTTGTAATCGTTTGAACGTTCAAGCGAAGGATATGATCGTGTGCGGCACTGCACTTGTAGCAAAACACTGCAGCAGAGTATTGTGGTTGGGGCTGTAGCAACACTGCATCGGTTGATCTAGTCTATTCTTTTTGAATCAGACGACTCAAATCATCACAATATCACGGCACTGTTGCTCTCTATAATTTCCTTTGCAATGTCATAAGATCAGAATCCGTCACATATATAGGAAGTTTTAGAAAGCTTGTAGTCTTGGTTAACTTTGATCACTAATATATATATACACACTATTTGTATTGTCATGTGAAAATGATATCATTAGATTTGTCATGAAAAATATTTTCGTAATATAGTATAAATATTTTATATTATTATATAAACATATTTGTATAAAAAGTAATGATCAAAGTTGTATGTTGGAGACTGTGTTAATATCCAAAATGTTGTATATTATTTAATAGAATAATCATAACAGTGTCGAACACATAGTAAATCATTTTTCATACATGTACTAGTCGTCCTTCACGAATCCAATAATCATAAATAAAAAAAGGAATTGAGCCCAAACAAAAGGGAATTGATATGGCTCGAACGTCCGATGCATCGGATGCCCACTCCAGCCACTCAAAACATTATAGTTCATCAAAGCATTGGATCCCATCTATGCTCACATGATGACCTCCCCACCTTTTTGACTCCTACTGCTTCTAGTCTCTTATCCAACTAGCGAGGCATAACACAAGTCAGACCAAAGCTTCTCTCTTCCCCGCCCCTCTCTCTCCTTTCATCTCTCTCGCCATGGCCGCAGATGGCAGGAACTCGCATGCTCCTCCTTGTTCCTCTTCCTCCCTCCCTTTCTCTCTCTCACCACGGTTGGAGCCCAAGTGCACGTCACAGATCAGAGCCCTCGCGAGCTCATCGCCATCCCTCGTGCGAGGCCACCATCTCCATATCCCTAATTGAGGCCGCTCTACTGCTCTGACGAGCTATGGTCGAGCTCCTCCAGCGAGCTACGACGAAGCCACCCGCAACCATCCTTCCACGCCCCACCATGACGTGACCATCATCACACACTCCTCTATCACTGAGCTCGCATCGACAAACTCACATCGTCAAGCCCGTGTGGATCCGAGCTCGCCGGTGACGAAGACGATGGTGTGGACTAGCTACCACCTCCTCCTCAAGATCATAATAAAAATGTTGCAATCGGTAAGTTGTGTTGTTGCGGCTACTATTTCTGGATGTTGCAATACGTCACACTCAAAAGTTGAAGATGTTTAGATGGTTTCTTTGTTGTTGCAACAAGGTTTGATTTTTGTTGCAATAGGTTCTTGTATTTGTTGCCTAAATAGCTCAAGTTTGTTGCATATATTTGTTTACCGATTCCGTGTTTGTTGCATCGGGACCAAAGTTTTGTTGCAAGCTTAGCAACTAATTTTTGCGCTTCTGATTTTTTTTTTGTTATACTAGATCGAATTAGTTGTTTCGCCCTCATTCATTCACCCATGGTTTCAGATGTTGTGCAGGCAGTTCTGATTTATGCCCAAATTTCCTCCATGGTCCATAACATCCTGATTCACCTTGGTTTGTTGCAGTCCCTTTCAAAAATGTCGCAACAGTTATTTTCAGATGTTGCCACTAATACTTTCACATGTTACAATGTTGTAACATCGAATTTAGTTTGATCGGGGTATTTGAACTAGTTCTAAAGCGCAACTAGATTCTATACTGATGGTTTCATGCAATTTTCGGTGAGAATACGATTTTTTTTCTAGTCTTTTTTCTTGGCATTGTATTGTTATTTACGCATTTTGTTGCATACATGTATTAAAATTGTTGCAAACATTATATGCGATTGTTGCGCCGGATCATATGATGAGAAGCCTCCCATCATACATCTGAGCGCTAGTTGCTCCCTAAAAAAACCATAAAGAGCTCATACAACCAAGTCAAACAACCGCTATGTCTTACACAATGCTAAAAGGTTGCCTCTCCTTTGCACGAGCACCCTAAAAGGCCTCTAAGAGTCAAAATAATCTTATATGTCTATGTAAAACAATGGTTTTCCATAAAAACCGAGAGAATTTATATGAAATTTCATGTTCCAAACATACCTTAGCGGTCTCTCTTATTAATTATCCCACTGAATATACTACTCCTATTTTTTCCTTTTTCACGTGGGAAAAGTATCTGTTTTTGAAATACTTTACTACTATTTTGACTATGATAATCCATTCATCTCACTATATTTGTTCACAGACAACTATGCGCACAAACCAAAGAAATACTAAATCTAAGAAATACTTAATGAGAAATACCATACATACCCCTATTAAATAACATATCAGGACCACTTAACCTCTTTCAAATCATTTTAGTAGGGGTAGAGAGAGATGAAAAATTGCAATAACTACACTATATATTTACTCAATGTACAAATATATCGAAACAGATACTCCCGAGGCCATAAACAAATACAGTGAAACGGGGAGAGGGGGGGCGGTAATAGGCAAACATAGAACAAAATGAGTATTCCATTGTCCTCTTTGGCACCACTAAAGCTATTTTTAACAAGTGCATTTTCCCCAATATCTCTTGTTTTAATATTAAACAAATTATAAAAAATATATATTTTTTACAACAACAAATTACCCATTTTAATACCATATCCATCCTAGAAAGGTAAAAATCATACCAATGTTGATGAAATTGGTATAAACGCAATGACACGATGTGCATTGTAAATAGAGATTGCACATGTTTAAATTGCAAGAAATACACTACTAACTTATAAGAGAAATTGGTTTATTAAAAGGATTTGGCTATTGATAAGTTGCCTTTTTTATCTACAAGTTATTTTCCCCGCGGTTGGTACAAGATGCAATGGATCCTCTACTATCATGTCTCACTCCTTTGTATATAACCCATTATCCACTCCCTACCAAAAAAGCCTATGCATCCACTGCCTCCTCCTTCGGCAACCTACCACCACCATCCTCATCACTGGCAGAATCATTGTTGTTGGCCTCTTCCCCAATCCTGAAAACCTAAGTCGCTAGTATCACAACATCACCGTCTTGTGTGCCATCGCTGCCCACCACCTTCCTCCATCCCACGACTAACAACATCATCGTTGCCTTCACCACCCTTTATAGTTAAGAACTAGTAAACTTGAACCTGGACTTGATGAATGCACCCTAACCTCGTTGCCACTGTCAAAGAGGAGAAGGATGACCCCGCCGGAGCACAAATCCTGACGTAAGATATAATGCTAAACTAGTTTAATGTCCGTGCGTTGCTACGCATAAAAAATCATATGAGTCAACACATCAAACTGATGTTTTTGGTCCTGCTTGTACTATGTTCCCGGCTTCGCCCCAACACCTAGTCGAGCTTCGCCCTAGGCTCTATCGTTGAGCTTAGCTTACACCACGTTCTCAGCTCTGCACACCCAGCCCGCATCGGTGTTGTCATGTCCATACTGGGGCTGGTAGAGTTGGCCTCACTTGACAGTGATGAACAATATGTCCTAACGACAACAACGTCTACTACAGCCTTATTCGTTGGTGGCAACCAGAAAGCTGAGAGAATAAGGAGGGTATGATGGAGATCGATGAAAAGAATTTTGTAGGAGGGGAGATGACAATGTTGTTTGTATAAGTATTAAAATATTTTAGTAGTTAGTTAGTTTGTTATAGGGTGATTTCTTTGTTAGATATTTTTTAAGGGTGGGAGAGGTGGAGGAGGGGAGAGGGATGAAGAACACATCACTCAACACCCACCAGCTCGTCCTTTTAAGTAGTAGAGACACATGACTTATTGATAATAAATTTGTGTGCAACCTACTAATAGCAAATCCTTCACCAAAATTAGGTTTTTGCTATCGCGGAGAGGTTTATCAAATTTGCCGTTCACCTAACAAATAGTCCTTGTGCTTCATTTCAAAAAGATTAAAAAAACATTCCTTGCGTACCAAACTACCAATCACAGAAGGATTCAAATCCTATGACACTACAAAGGAAATGGTGGAGAGCAACAATGCCGGGACATCATGATGATCTGAGCCATCTGATCCAGGAAGAACATACTAGATCAACTGCTATAGTGGTGCTACCGTGTCAACTACAATACTTTGCCACAGTGTTGCTATAGTAACAGTGCCTCGCATGATGTCGTCCTTCGTTTTTTTATCGAACGACTACGAACTAATGTCATGGTACTGTAGCGTGTGCCGTTGCTGTGCAATGTATGCACCTGTCAGTGAGAGATTTTTTATATAAATAATCTAGTTTTTATTCTGAAATACAGTAATAATACTACGTTTTTTTACAGGAATAATCATCTGTCGCTTAATCGTTGAGCGACTAGCCCAAGTCGCTCCACGGTTGAGCGACTTGGACACTTGTCGCCCAACAGTGTACACAATGCATCCCTGCTAGCTAAGCGCCCTGTGCACTTAGACCAACTGTTCCACTTGTCGCTCAGCCGTTGGGCGGTTGGGCGACAAGTCCATGTGTCGCTCAGTCATTGGGCGATTTTGGCTAGTCGTCCAATGGTTGAGCGACATATGATTATTCCTGTAAAATAAAAAAAGCTTAGTATATTATTACTGTATTTCAAAATAAAAAAGATGTTATTTTGAAGAAAAAAATCGTCAGCGAGAACCACCAAACCAATAATTTTTTTTATTTAAACCTTTTTTCAATTATATTTTAAAGTTAACCCCTCGCCAACTTTATTTCCAAATCTGACCCTTTTGGTCACGCCACCCCCCCTGGCGTGGCAAAACGGTACTGTCACGCCACCCCCATGGCGTGACAAAAAAATGCCATGTAAGCCCTTGTCCGCCCGTCCTGTCAGCGTGGAGGGCTTGCGTGGCATCTGTCACGCCATGGGGGGTAGCGTGACAAAGTGCGTTTGTAACGCCAAAGTTCTTGGCGTGGTAGTGACTACATAAATGTCGCCCCCTTCGTAAGTCTTTACTTTTGGGCCGGCTCGTTTCTTCCTCCCGACTGCTCCCCTCCCTAGATTCGTCTTCCGCCGCCTCCTCGCCTCCGTCGGCCTCATCCGGCGCGGCGTCCTCCCGTACTGGCCGCCTCCTCCTCCCGTGGCGGCCCTCACATTCTTGTGGGTGTCCTCCCGTCGCGTCGTCCTTCATGGCGGCCTCCTCCCCATGCCGTCGTCTCCGCTTTGACCTCGTCCCCTCAGACTGCCTCGCCCTCGCCCTCGTCTCCTCTGCCAAGCATCGTCCCCACGCCGGTGTCGTCCCTATGTCGTCTTCGTCTGCCTGGCCGCCTCGTCCTCACATCGGCGTCGTCCCCACGCCTCCTCCTCACCACGCCACCGGCCTCGTCCCCACGCCACGCCGGCCTCGTCCCACGCCGCCTCGTCCCCACACCAGCCTCCTCCCACGCCGTCACCTTCTCCCCACGCCGTGAAAGTAAATAATTTTGTGTTACTTTTGTGAAATTCGGAGAGGACATGATCATATGATTATCGCCATCAACAGATTAGAACAATTGGTTAATTATCCGTGTGTCATGGCATGTAGAAGCTGCTTGTTAGTATGAGCAGATGCAAAGACACATTTCGACAAAAGTTCATGTTGTAGATATGCAATGCAAAGTAATGAACTATTCGATTTCGAGCATGCTTCAACTTGTTGGATAATTACGTATCCGTATTATTTTGCTTTGATTCTTTAATCGTAGATATGCAATGCAATGTAATGAAATATTACGAGCATGCTTCGATTGATGAGTTCGATGTTGTAGATTTTATTTTTATATCACTTTCTTTGAGTATTAAACTATTGATTGCTCCATTGGTAGTATAAGGTGGGGACTGGGGACCAATTGGAAGATATTGCTCCATTGTTAACTTGAGAGTGCTTACGAAGTTGCGACATGGAGCACAGGCCTAGCTAGCTTAGTCATAGTGATAGACATGACTTGGTATTCGATTTTGATCCTTTGTACGTTGGAAGGACATACATAGTTCCGATATTAATGTGTAACTAGTAGAGTGCGTGTGTGTTGTAACGAAACCATTAAAGCATAAAAGAGGGAGATACTTCTCTTCTGGTATTATCTTCTTGTGAATTATTAGCTATTTATTAGCAGATAATATTTTAGTTTGGTGTTGGCTTTGAGTGAAGGGGCTAGTTTAGTATGTACTTAGAACTTATGTGGTAAAACTAAGTACTTCCTCGTTAAGCTCATATTCTGTCGTTTCAATTCATTTATGATATTATCATTTTCCATGTCTTTTAAAGTATTCTATAGTATAGAGAACCCATTGGGTAACAAAACTGCAATACTTGAATGAATTATCTCAATATCTAAATTTGGATGTTCTATTAATTGCTGTACCTTTCCATGTTCATCTTGTTGGAAATTCTGCATACTTGAATTGGCTTAGCTGAATTTGTGATATAACTTATGTATGACCACTATACAATGCCACTGAAAAGAAGTAATCCGCATTTTGCTCAAGCTCTCACCTTATGCCGTGCAGAATTAGTTAACTGAAAATAAATTATGAAAGGACCTCTATAGAAGAAATGAAATAAATGCTGACTTACCTTCTTTCTGCATATAAGATTTCCTGAACGAGTGGTTCATGGCACTCCGAGCGTGTAGCTCTGGTGTACCGAGGAGCGAAGTCCTGGGCGTACTCAGGAATGAGCCCTGAGCGGTCCCAAACACGTGATTTGGGCGGTCTCGAGAACGGGATCTCGAGCGTACCTAGGCACGTGGATCCAAGGTAGTGTAGGTCGCACTCAGAGGCAAGCTTTGAGCGGTCCCAAACACGTGGTTTGGGCGGTCTCGAGAACGGGATCTCGAGCGTGACTGAGCACGAGAGACTCAGGTAGTATAGGTTTTGGATCTTTTTGCATCTCCTTGTTTCTTGGTGTTATTCGTCTACTGTGTATGGCCTAACACACCTCAAGTCATTGTGAAACGACCCATCAATTATGCATATGTTTGTACCGTCAAACCGCTAGCATGTCTCAGAAAACTGAGCTTTTGTTATGTCCAATGTTGATTGTGATATTTCGTACTTGCGGTATTTTGTTATATGGCATGCAGTACTGACTTTGCAATATTTTGTTGGATGTAGATGGACAGAGTTGTACATGTATTTACTGGTGGGGCCATTTGCCAAACTGGAAGTTCTGTCGACTTCAGCGGCATGGAAGCGACCGTCCTTTTATTTCCCGAATCACCGGGCTTTAAAACTCTTGTGACTAGGATTAGGTCGACATTTGGATGGGATGAGCCCGGGGTCGTTGTCGGAATGCAAGGACGTTATGACGCAGGGCTGGGTTCTAAGATGCACGCCTTTTTGGTGCCAATCCTGTCCGCCGATGATTGGCACATGTACAAGAAAATTGTGCAAGCGTCTCAGGTCCGGGCGTTGGAGGTGGCAGTGGAAAGGACAATCGTTGTTGAGGATTTGCCAGACAATTTGGATGTGGTGAATGGCAACACGGAGGAACAAGACCCTGCTGCCTATCATTCGCGAGCCCCCCCAATGGAAGAGCGATCTTCCGAAGAGTTTATTAGCGTGAGTCCTACCAACCATGGCCCCCTGTCGGTGGATCTGCTTGTATCTTTCCCGCAACGTGTTATTGACTCTGTGACTGATTTCAATGGCGCTGTAATGAACAATGAGCTTGAGGAGGAGTTGTTTCACGATGGAACAACCCGTGAAGTGGAGTCTAACGAAGGACGGAGCTCGACCGAAGATGATGCTCCCGCACCTCTTTTCTCCTCAGAGGAAGCCAGGGTTCTTCGCAGTGTAATGGATGAGGTCCCGTTGGTGCATTCTTTCGATGATGTCAGTATGGTTGATAAGACGGTTTGTGCTAATGGGTTGAGGAGTATGGATGGCATTGCGGACCCGGAGAATGACATAATACGGAAAAACTTGTTGTTTCCAACCATGGAGGACATGAAGGTTTGGCTGCAAGAATACTCAGTATAGCACCATCGTCCGTTCATAGTGCAACAGTTCGATGTGAACAAAAGGTACACCGTGAGGTGCGAAAGGGGGTGCGGATGGAAGGTATGGGGCCGCAAAACAAGGGACAACCAATAAAAAATAGCGAATGTGAAACAGCCTCACACTTGTGGGACCGCACAAGTGTCCAGGGAGCACCTCCAGGCGACTGCAAATTTCATTGCTAGGCGTATTATGACGGTTGTGTCTGTCGATCCTGATGTGTCCGTCGCCACCCTCATCGAGGTTATCTACGGGTTCATTAAGTACCGTGTGAAGTACGGAAAAGCATGGAGGGCAAAGCAGAGAGCGATGTAGTTATTGTGGGGTGATTGGAAGGAAGCTTACGGTTTGCTTCCTCGAATCCTAACCGCTATGCAGGCCAAGAATCCGGGCATGGTGTTTTACCCTTGGCACGGCGACCGTATGGAACCCGATGGAGGAGTTATGAAATATGTCCTTCGGATGGTGTATTGGTCCTTTGGGCAATGCATAGAGGCCTTCAAACATTGCAGGCCTGTCTTATCTGTTGACGCTATATTTTTTACGGGGAAGTACTATGGTGCCTTGATGCTCGCCGTGGGTATTGATGCGGAGGACCAGCTGATTCCATTAGCATTCGCATTGACAGAGGGTGAGAACAATGCAAGTTGGGAATGGTTCCTGGATATAGTTCGTCTACGCCTCGTTGGGCCTGGACGATAGGTTTGCATCGTCTCGGACAGGCACTACGGCATTCTGAACACTGTGAAGAGCAGACTTGATGGACACCCGGATGTGGTGCATGCGTCATTTAGCGGTTAATTTCTTCAAGCAATGCAGCAGGGAAGATCTCACCAAAAAGTTCAAGTTGTTGTGCGGATGCTTGGAGAAGAGGGAATTTGAGGTCAAGTTGACGGAGCTGAGGGGACTGACCAATGAACGGGTTAAGTCGTGGTTGGACGAGGTGTTGCAGCAGAAGAAGAAGTGGGCACAGGCATATGATAAAGATGGGTGTCCGTATGGAATGATGACAATGAACATCTCGAAGGTGTTCAACAACGTTATTAAGGGCATCCGTGTGATGCCGGTATCTGCTATCTTCAATGGGCCATGGCCATGCCTGCGTGGAGATATATATCAGTCGTATTTGTTATGGAAGGAGATATGAGTGATTAATTAAAATATCCGTGCCTGCAAGGCAGCACGAGTGGGTCGACACACGGGGAAACGCTCCCACATCCAGATCTGCAGGAGGTATGCGCAGCCACCCAAGTTGCCCTCCGCGACTCTCGATCGACGCGCTGTCCGACAGATGCGATGCAGACATCGTCGATGTAGCGAACCCCAACTGTAGCCTACCTCTGGAGCTCCATCATGGCACCTACTGGGCGTCCGAGGTCGCGGTACCTTGCGTATACAAACGAGCTCGACGTCATCACGCAGGACCAGGTACTGTTTCATAAGTTATTGTACTTGCTGCATTCATCTATTGAGCTAAACCTACTTGCTGCAGGTAACGTGGCTGCCATACGTCCGCGACAAGATCCATGGAATTGCGCTAAACCCGATGTGCGAGCAGGGCGAGGACTCGTGGTTGACCCTCTCGTCGTTGATCTACTTCCATGCGGTGGAGTACCATTTGCCCCCATCGGGTGATAAGGCAGTTTGGGAAGTTTCAGGCATGTCCACTAGCGGTGTTCTCGACAGACATAAACCTTCATGGGTAAGTCCTCGCTGCGTGTATGTGCGACCGGTGGCGCTTTTAGTGCTAATCGTTAGATTGTCGCCGCCGTAGGATGAACCGAAGGCGGAGGTACCGGCACACCGACTGGGCCGCTTATCACCGAGCCTACGTGTTGGAGTGGCTGGACCGAACAAATCGGTCTAGGGATGTGCCACAGATCCATCAGAGGCATAACTTCGTCAGATACCTACAATGGTTGCACGGCGTCGCGCGTCTCCATCTTTGACCGGCGATGACTGATGCGGATATAGATGAGGGTGACGACGACGAGGAGGACATCATGGACGACTACGACGAGTTCACACGGACGGGCACTCAACCGGAGAGGGCCCCCATCAACGCTTACTACGTGAGTACATTGTATCACACCACTAATTGGCAATGTCACCATGCGTATGCTAATTTAATGTGTTGACCCGTTAGGAAAGCGGCTACGCCAAGCATAAGCAACGAGGCCGGAAGGTTCTCATGCTACTGAGGAGGTTCGGAGGAGCTTCAACGCTTAGGGACTTCACGAGGTAACACACACTACGTTAAATTAACATGTCATCCCTTGTTATTTAATTTGTTGCAGTAAACTTCACTACCTTTTTGTTGTTTAACCTTGTAGTTGGTTCACCGCCAATGCCGGCGACTGGCCGTAAAGATGAGCTGTGTGGCGGCAGCGGGAGAGGTCGTGCAACCTGGCCCGGCTGGGAGTGGCGCAGATGAAGCAGACGAGGCCGAGGAGGAGGGTGGCGCAGACAAGGCCGAGGAGGACGAGGAGGAGGCCGGCGAGGACGACGAGGAGGGTGGCACAGGTATCGACGACGTGAGTTATGAAGAATTTACATCCTTCTTATGATATTCACTATACGATGCACTTACATCATGGAATCGCAGAACATGGACGACTTCGTCACACCAGCCTGACGTGGAGAGTATGGCGACAAGGGGAAGGGGAAGGGGAAGGGGAAGGCTCCTTCGACCGAGACCGGCCGACGTCGTTAAATAGAACACTCTTTGTCAAATTATCAGTTTGTCGTGCATGATTTGTATTGTACGACAGGTCATTCCGTAGTAGTCCCCCGTCCTACCCGCTATGTTTTTTACTATCCCCTAAAGGCATGTATACTTACATGGTCAAGATGCTTTTGTTGCAGTGTACCGTAGTAGTAGCGAGGATGACTAAAGCAATTAGCCGAACCATCATGCCATGTGACTATGTGTAACGTGCTTCTGTCTGCGGACTCTAATGTAGTTCTGGTTCCATGTCTCTGCTAAGCCATCAAAGCAAGCCTATATTGCAAGTATGCCTCTTCTAGTGGAATCCCAGAAAGAACCATTCGCACCGACATCGAATCCTCCATGTTTTAGGGCATCTTCATAATCACAACGAGCGTTCTCAGCCCCTTGCAAGTTTGCTTGGACGACATCCTCAAGGTTATACCTAGTCTGATATGCTTATCAATCATCCTTTCGCTGAACGAATAAAATTATACAAAAATTACAGAAGCAACAACACTACGACGGAAGGCTTATCAATCATCCTTTCTCTGATTGAATATCACTCACCTTTCTACTTACAACTCATTATAGATCGACTGGACAACCCTGACCTCGCCAGGTTTTTAGATCGACGTGATAACACTCTACGTCTTTCTTTGCAGAGTAATGTCTTTTCGTTCTGAAAAGCTGGCGAGGCGATTAGAGTTTTCACTGCGCAAAGCTGCCCCGTCTTGTCTTGTCACTGCGCAAGGCTGTCTCCTTTGACCTGCCATCGCAATCTTTGCACCGTGTGGTCTTGTCATCGCGCAAAAAGCGCCTTGTCCGGTCTTGTCATCGCAAAATTTGTTTCTTTTAGTGTTGTCATTTGCGCAAAAGTCGCTCCGTTTGGTTTTATCTCTGCGCAAAGTAGACAGCCCCGTCAGGTCTTGTCATCTACAACCTAACACATTACCCCGTTAGGTCTTGGCCTCCCCCCGCGGGCTATAAAATGTGCACCCCACGCTCCGGAAGGACCACTCGATCCCTCCAACCGTAGGAAGAAGAACCTTCTCCGTCATACACTAATATACCATGGTAGACGCCTAGGGACCAGTCCAACCGGGGTCGCCGATGCAAGACCTTCTCCTGAAAAGGAGGGAGGACTTCGGCCCTAACTACCGGTTGGTGCCGAACAAGCGTGCCCAACCTAAGTGGCCGAAATGCGGACACGGGGAGGACGCTATCGTGCAGGTCATAGACGGCCCTTTCGATGGCGGACGGCGTTTCTTCCGATGCCTATACTCTGGGGTAAATAGTTTTGTTCATGTTACTTACTGCTAATACATCCTCCATACTAACCGTCCCTTACAGCAGATGGCGAAATGCAACTTTACCCGCTGGATCAATCCTCCTCATGAACGACATGTTGCGATGCATATGGATATATTGTGGAACCGAATATTTGATTTGGAGGCGCAAATTGAAGATCTCAAGGAGCAAAATGATGACCTCCGCCAACAGATGCAGCGCGAGAGGGGCAACGAGGAGGTCGTGAACATAGGAAGTTCCTATGATCCCACATGTTGCTGCGCCAACCCTAGCTACATATGTGCGTGCCACTACAACGATGGCCAGCCACGTCCGAGGCGCCCAGCTGGAGAACACTCTATGTGGATAGTATGAGGCACCTTTCCGTACTAGTTCCCAGAAGGTTTAATTTATTTCCATTCAAAAAAGGTGCATATGTATCGTAGGAGAACTACGGTTTATTGCATCGTGCATGATGTTGTTTCTTATGCATGTAACCAAATCCTGTGCGCCATGTTATTCCAAGCTTTGTTATGAAGTCTATTTTAATTCGCAACTTTAAATCTCGTCGTCTTTTCGCTTTCAATTCTTCGTGTAGTAATGCATCTAACAACATGACAAAAACGAGTTCCGGAAGTTTACGGTTTGGTCTACGACCACAAACCTATGATTCCAGTAGGATGTCTACGCACACCTATCATTCCACTAGGATGTCTACGCATCTTTCATCAGCGGTACTATCTAGCATATGTGCATAATTGTGCCTCATGTTGTACCACACAATCCACATATTACTCATTTTTTCCAGGATGCATCATGTATCACTTCTGGGACACGCCCTGAAAATATTGTAAAGTGTCTAAGGTTTTCAAAGCACAAAAAGATTACAGGTCCATATATCTATTTACTCTCGGTTAAAAGGATGGTGTTATATTTGGTTACGTAGAGGTCTCTATTTTCAAGTTGTGAATTGTTAAATGTTATATGTACATGGCGTTATGTATCACCGTATCTTCAATTGTTTTTTATATTTCAAAACGAAGTACTTGTTGGCTACAAATATATAAATCCAAATGGAATCCGAACAAAGCTGGAATAGCCCTGTCACACGCCAGTGATAAATGGCGTGACAATTGCGATCTGTCACGCCAAGCAAGAAGGCGTGACAATCAGGCTCTGTCACGCCAAACAAAAAGGCGTGACAGGTGCCACGCAAGCCCTCCACGCTGGCGCGGCGCACGGCTGAGGGCTTGCGTGGCACTTTTGGCCACGCAACGGGAGGTGGCACTTTTGGCCACACAATTTGATTTGGTCACATCACGGGAGATGACGTGATCAAAAATGTCAGATTTGAAAATAAAGTTGGTGAGAAGTTAACTTTAAAATATAATAAAAAAAATAAATAATAAAAAAATTTCCCAAACCAACCAACCCAAACATCACAGTACTATAAGTATCACCACTCACCCACATTGCTGGCCCACCTACAAAGAACCCACCTGTCAGTGAGAATTCGTTCGTCTTCGTCACGGGGTCCCCCGCGCACTAGCACTTCACGAAGCACTCAGAAATATCACCGCAAACCAACCGGAACGACCCCGCGAGGTCAGGTTACTCCCCACCCGACTCCCCCATCTCCTCCCACCACCAGCACCTCGCCGGCGGCGATGCACTTCTTCTCCGGCGGCGGAGGCCGCTCGGGTGCCCTCCTCCCGACCACCTCCAAGCCTAAGGCGCACCACCATCTCCGCTCCAAGACCCTCTCCTCCCCCGCCGTCTCCCGCCGCCGCGGGCCCCACTCCGCCTCCTCCTCCTCCTCCTCCCGCCGTGTCCTCTCCGTCGCCTTCGCCGCCTTCGTCGTCCTCTTCCTCATCGCCTTCCTCCGCCTCGGTTTCCCCTCCTCCCGGCCCGCCGCGGCGCATCCCAGCCGCCCCGCGCCCGCCTCACCCGTAGGCCGGCCTTCCGCCGCGACTCAGCGGCGGCGGAGGCTGCCGCGGCCGCCGTGGCGGCGCGGACCGGCCGCGAGGCGCCCGTGGACATCACGACCAGGGACCTCTACGACCGGATCCAGTTCCTGGACGTGGACGGCGGCGCGTGGAAGCAGGGGTGGGAGGTCACCTACAAGGGCGACGAGTGGGACGCCGAGAAGCTCAAGGTCTTCGTCGCGCCCCACTCCCACAACGACCCCGGTTGGATCCGCACCGTCGAGGAGTACTACGAGCGCCAGTCGCGTCACATCCTCGACACCATCATCGACTCTCTCTCCAAGGTCGTCGCGATCTTCTCCGAGATTTGGTGTTAGGGTTTTGGTGCGGTTTTTTTATTGCGAGTTTTTTCTTGTTCGTGTAGGATTCTCGCAGGAAATTCATATGGGAGGAGATGTCATATCTGGAGAGGTGGTGGCGCGACGCCCCGCGGAAGAAGCAGGAGGCGTTTGCCAAGCTCGTGCGTGACGGGCAACTCGAGATTGTCAGTGGCGGCTGGGTCATGAACGATGAGGTGAGGGGAAGCAAAATTTTGTGGTTTAGAGAGGGTTTTAGGAGTAGATCGTAGTTTCTGTTTTGCTTGTGTTGTTTATTTTTGGCATGGTATGTTTCTGTTTTGTGGCTTGGCCATGCATGGAGTGAAATTTCATTTCATGCTTTACCTGATTTGCTCGTAGCCCGATGCTTAGGAGTTAGGAATCAAATTGGGCCTGTTACGTTTGATGGCTGTTGTGTTCGTGTGACTGTTTTGAGCTACTCGCCGACGTCGTGATTTGGAAACGTGCAAAGTCTGTATGCATGGTTGACGCTACTTAAACTATCCATGACACATTGGTTGCTCTAGAATTCACTAAATAATTTTCTTGAGTTCTATGTTATTGGTGTACATGGATAGGAGATTCAACAGTCAATACCGTGGCTAAAGGATCACGAACAGCATTGGCACCTCTAATATATTTTCCTATTTTCCTTTAATATTTTACCTTCTGCTGTGAGCTACTTGGTATCAGTTATTCGTTGTTCAATAACATGGAGCTTATGATTTGACAGCGGCAAAATCACGCTGTTACTGATATCACGCTGTTTTTTGCTGATATAGATGAAACGCCCCCTTGGAGACATGTTACTTATTTTGCTTTAAATTTGTTGTATTTTGTATTTGGTTTAATCTCCCCCATCTATGATATCCTTTGACTTGTTATCTTCAGACATGACACATTTGCTCATCAGAACTTCTTGTCACATGATTTTGCTACATAATTTATTTCTTTTATTAAAGAGGCTACATTTAATCCCGTTTATTCCTAAATGCAGGCAAACTCCCACTATTTTGCTATCATAGAGCAGGCAAGTACACTCAAATAATTAGTATTTATGGTATTTGCATCATGTTTGTTTTTAATCTTCTCTATGCTAAATGTGTCATGTTATGACCTTCATCTGTACCTGATGCATAAACAAACTGCATTCTTTGTTCTTTTTCCTACCGGGCATGTCACTGACTCTCCTGAAAAACACATGAAACTGTACATATCAGAGAAACACCTTAGTAGGAGGATGTGCTATAGAATCTGCGGTTTAATGCTATTTACTAGCATGCTGTTTTTGTTCATGCTTTTAAGCCTGACTCGAGTTTTCTTAGTATGCTGCACACCCTATAGCATATTTAGTTTAACAAAAAAATACATTCATTAGTCTGGAAGTGGATGAATATAACTTGTTCTGTTCTCCATTTACATTAAGTTATAATAGTTTTGATTGATACCACCTTAGTCTAGGTTTGAGATGACACCAGAAATAACATATGGGGATGAACTATGTGATAGATAGAATATGTTATGTATTTTGCCAATAGATTTCACTATGCATATACTGCTACGTGTATAATCATAACAAGTTTGTATTAATGATACAAGCATGCTTATCTTTGAAGATATTTAACTTAATTTAGTTTATATAAGTACACTCTTTTTAGTTTTTTCATCAAAGCAAATATAAAATGTATTATTTAAGTTACAGTCTATACTTCATAACAAAATCGAGACATTGTCAAATTTCCTTGTGATTGCTAAGCCACATTGGTGCTTGAACTTTTGAGTCAAGCAGCTACTTCCAGTCCAAATCAGGCCACCTGTTTTTTTTCTCTCTTATGAAGCCTGATGTTTAAATTTTACAGTATAATGCCTGATTTGGTGTGGGGGAAAATTGTGTACTTTCTTTCTTTTTTTCTTTTTTGTTTATATAAGAGTTGAGCTAATCTGAACCAACCTGCAATGTATAAAAACCAAATTATGTCGGATATGATTATAGTATATGGCTTGGAACAATTATGTATTTAAAATGAAATATGATGACATTTCTAATCTTCTTTCCCTCAGATGATGGAGGGGAACATGTGGCTCAATGATACCATTGGAGTTGTTCCTAAAAATTCTTGGTCAATCGACCCATTTGGTTATTCATCTACCATGGCTTATCTGCTGCGGAGAATGGGTTTCCGTAACATGTTAATCCAGCGAACACACTATGAGCTGAAAAAGGAGCTTGCACTGAAAAAGAATCTTGAATATTTATGGAGGCAGAACTGGGATATAGATGAAACAACTGACATATTTGTTCATATGATGCCCTTCTATTCATATGACATACCACACACCTGTGGACCAGAACCAGCTATCTGTTGCCAGTTTGACTTTGCTCGAATGCATGGTTTCAGTTATGAATCTTGCCCATGGAGATATGATCCAGTTGAAACAAATCCTAACAATGTGCAAGAGAGAGCAACAAAACTTCTAGATCAATACAGGAAAAAGTCAACCCTGTACAGAACAAATACACTTCTCATTCCTTTGGGAGATGATTTCCGGTATGTTAGTATGGAGGAAGCAGAAGTACAGTTCCGCAATTATGAAAAGCTTTTTGATTACATAAACTCTAATCCCCATCTTAACGCTGAAGTCAAATTTGGTACCCTGGAGGATTACTTCTCCACACTGAGGGAGGAAGCTGAAAGGATAAACTATTCACGCTCTGGTGAATTGGGTTCTGCTGAGCTGCAAGGTTTTCCAACACTTTCCGGGGATTTCTTTACATATGCTGATAGAAATCAGGATTACTGGAGTGGTTACTATGTATCAAGGCCGTTCTTCAAAGCAGTTGATCGTGTCCTAGAACAGACACTCCGAGCCTCAGAGATTCTGGGTTCATTTGTTCTAGGATACTGTCAGAGGTTTCCGTGTGCAAAATTGCCCATCAGCTTCTCTCACAAACTGACAGCAGCAAGGAGGAACTTGGCACTTTTCCAGCATCATGATGGGGTAACTGGCACAGCTAAGGATCATGTTGTAGTGGACTACGGGACTCGAATGCACACTTCTTTGCAAGACTTGCAGCTATTTATGTCCAGGGCAGTTGAAGTGCTTTTAGGAGATGTCCATGATAGATCTGATCCTACTTTGTTATCACATTTTGAGCCGGTGCAGGAACGGTCAAAGTATGATGTTCAACCTGTGCATAGGGTTCTCGAGCCCCACGAAGGGAATGGACATTCTGTTGTCTTTTTTAACCCATTAGAGCAAACAAGAGATGAGATTGTTATGGTTGTTGTAAGTACTCCTGATGTATCTGTTCTCAATTCAAATGGGTCCTGTTTGAGAAGTCAAATTTCCCCTGAGTGGCAGTATGTCAGTGGCGAAAAGATTTCTACTGGCCGACATCGTCTTTATTGGAGAGCTTCTGTTCCTGCACTGGGTTTGGAGACCTACTATGTGGCCACTGGGCAAGATTGTGAAAAAGCTACTTCTGCTGTGGTAAAAGCATTCACAGCTTCACAACATTTTCCTTGCCCCGAACCATATGTGTGTTCAAAGCTGGAAGGCAAAACAGTGGAGATGAAGAACTCTTATCATACTCTTTCTTTTGATGTAAGTCATGGCCTCCTCCAGACAGTAAGTTGTCACAAGGATGGGGCCCAAACTGAGATAGGTGAAGAAATTGGCATGTACAGCAGCCATGGAAGTGGAGCATACTTGTTCAAACCAATCGGGGAGGCACGCTCAATTGTTAACGAAGGAGGATATTTCATCCTTAGTGAAGGGCCATTGGTTCAAGAAGCCCATTCCCTTCCGAAGACAGAGTGGCATAAGTCACCTATCTCACATAGCACACGCATTTATAGTTGTGAGGACTCTATACAGGATATGCTGATTGAGAAGGAATACCATGTTGAACTTGTTGGCCATGTATTTAATGACAGGGAGCTGATTGTCAGATTCAAGACAGATATTGACAACCAGAAAGTCTTCTATTCTGATCTAAATGGCTTTCAGATGAGTAGGAGGCAGACGTATGATAAGATCCCCTTGCAGGGCAATTATTACCCAATGCCATCATTCGCCTTCTTACAGGATTCGCTGGGCAACCGGTTTTCAGTACACTCCAAGCAGTCATTAGGGGCAGCAAGCTTGAAAAATGGATGGCTGGAGATTATGTTGGATCGTAGGCTGGTTCGGGATGATGGTCGTGGTTTGGGGCAGGGAGTGCTGGACAACCGGCCCATGAATGTAATCTTCCATCTCCTCAGGGAGTCTAACGTGTCTGCTTTGCCTAAAACCCACAGTTTGCTTACTCTTCAACCATCTGTCCTCTCCCACCGTGTGGGGGCACACCTGAACTACCCAATGCATGCTTTTGTGAGCAAAAAACCTCTTGAAAAATCCTTCAAGTTGCCTCAACAGACATTTGCTCCATTAGCTGCTTCTTTGCCCTGCGATGTACATATTGTGAACTTGAAGGTCCCTCGGCCTCTAAGATTTCCTCATGCTGAAGCGGTTGAGCCAAGATTTGCTCTTCTGTTGCAGAGAAGGGGCTGGGATGCATCGTACTGCAAAAGGGGTGGTTTACAGTGTACAAGTATTGGGGAAGAGCCTGTAAATCTGTTCGACATGTTCAAAGATCTGTCGGTTCTGAATGTGAAGGCAACTTCTCTGAACCTCTTACATGATGACCCTGAAATGCTAGGGTATCTCGAGCAAATTGGTGATGTAACTCAGGAGGGAAACGTTCTTATCTCACCAATGGACATTCAGGCATACAAGTTAGACCTACAGCCACCGTCATCACAGGAAGAATAGTATGTTGTTGATGCTGCTGTGCCACTAACTACTGGAGATGAATCTACCTGGAATAGTTCATAGTTGCACAATGATTGTGCTAGAACACCTGCTCTGCCGCATGTATATGTTTTCATTTTGTTGGCATACAGTTGACGAATTGAAGGTGATCGCAGAAATATTCCTAATATATAGGTGTTGGGTTTTTATCAGACCTCTGGAATTTACCCTCAGAATCACAGTTCGGTTATTTCATTGCAATCTTTTGAACTGCGATGGTGCATATACTTCCTTTTCTCCTTGGTGATTACTGCTTAACAAATTGGAAGTTTGGTGCACATCGAAGCAAGTTAATTGAAGTAGCTTCCATTTCTATGTGCAGTCTCCTGCAGTGTTATTCCAGCATCTTTGTGCTCACTACTGCAGTGTGTTATTCCAGCTAATGCTGAACCTATATCAGCACAAGTTTTGTATATTTCTTTTTTGCATTCTAATTTTGTAGTGAGATCCCAGAACCTGCTGGCCGAGATCTGAAATAGTTTAGATACATGATTCTTGCTTTTGAGCGCTTTCACATGTATAAATTCTGCTTATAAACATTTTCTGAAGATTGCTGAAAGACGTGTTCGGATCCTTTCATCAGTTCGTTGCTACAATTCTCGCAAATGTTTAATCAGTGTTTGGTACTGGAACACAGTGGTTTCTTTTTTAGGATTCGAAGAAGCGATTCTTCCCAAGCGTTTACCTCTTCTGTTTGTTGGAACACATTAGAACCCATGATTCGCGTTTGCTTTATTACCGCATTTTGCCAAACCTAAGTTAGGATCCTTTTAGCATCGCCGTTCATTTCAAAAGCAATTACTTTTTTCTACTTTTAGTTGAAAGTACCTTTTTTGAGCGGTAATGGTAAAATCTTATCAGAATTAGTAAAGACTCGTATAACTATCTAGATTCTACTAAGGATACCACGAGTTGAAAAATATGTGTCACTGACATATGACTTTATAGCCTATTTTTCACCCTCACATTTGATATTTGATGTTATTTTGCAATTTATACATCATTGCAATATTATTGGGCAAAATTTTCCTATTCTTTTACTCCTTTGTACCGCATGCTACACACAATTTCTTGCCACTGCCAAAACGAGTGACGCCTCACGTCTTCGGCGCAAAAAAGAAAAGAAACGAAACGAAAAGAAAAGAAGAGCTTCCAGCCAAACAACCCTAGACCTTACGTATGTTGGCATGCAGTGGACACTCTTCACTTTGCCAATATAGACTGAAGACAGAAAACAACATTGTTGGATCTTTTTCTTTCATGATCTCAGCATACTAAGAAAATTTGTTTCAGGCATCTCGCGAGCATAGGAATTACTGTATCCAAACTATGTACAAGCAGTACAAGATACATCCATGGCTACATATCCTTGCAAGGATAACTGCTCTAAAGGGAAGTCGACAGAAGACAACAGTCAAATCCTCAATTTCTCATGCTAAACTCTACATATGCTTTTACCCTCAGCAAACGCAGTAGCCGTCTGAGTGTCCAGCTCGCAGTGAGGGTCTTTGCTTTAGAGTTTAGGCTATTTCTCAGGGGATCTGAACCTCGAAGCAACTCACAAATAAGAACTCATAATTCATGTACATCTCAGCTCTCAACTTGGAGAAAAGAAGAAAAGCCTCCGAAAATGCACTAAAAGTGGTATCTTCAGATGCTCCGCGCCTTGTTAATGCAAGTAGTTCACACTTCACACGGATCGTCTTTGTCGCATCTAACCCATCCTGAATAAAATGGAAAGGAGGACAATAGATTAATTGCAAAGTGGCCAAATAAGAAGGAATAATGTTATAACAAGCTAATGGAAATTCAACAATAAATGTAGGTGGGCGTGGAATGAGAAGAAAGCCCCCATCATAATAGGAAGGCAAATCCAGCGAAGATGCATTGTATAATGTGGGGATGGCACCATAAATTGAAGAAACAATTCTGATATGCTATACAAGAAAGCAACTACTTTTATGTTGCTATGTTACTGTCAGTTTCCAAGGTGTCCTGAGCACATCTCATTGGCCTACCTGCCAAATCTAATCACGTGGACTGACTTACAGAGAGTGGATTTCGCATCAAGTGAGTTACCTACCTTGACTTATATAGAGCTGAATTCTGTCTCCTGCCTTCCTGAGCAACCACCACGCTCCCAACAGATGAAGTGTTTGCCTCTGCTAATGGGTTGGTGACGAACCCACCCTGAACTCCAAACTTCTGCCTCTCCCACTTGTAAGAATTTCTGCTCTCCTCAGAGTAGTTTGCTATGCCGGAGACAGAGTACCTACCGCCATCATGTCTTCTCCAGAATTTTGGACTCAGGATGCAGCATGCGTTCATGTCAGGCTCATTGTTTGGCATCCTTCCCGAAGAGGCAGCCAAATCACAGGAGATCTCGTCCAATGCCATCTCCAGCCCATTCACCCTTGTCTCCAAGGAACGTATCCCATTCTGGGAGCTCCCCATAAATTTCTGATGAGCAAAGATAATTGAAGTGTCAGATGTGTTTTCAGTTTCTAATGAGCAACAGGAGATAAATAAATGCTAAGCATGTTTTCAGCGAGCACAGAGTAATGGAGTATTTAAGAAGTTATTTCTTACATGTACAATGACCAAAAAATAGTTGTAAATTGGCAGCACCGTATGCAAAACATGCTAACTACATGATATGCGATTATAGCAATGGCTGGTGCATTTGTTTAAATTAGCAAAATTCCAGTTTATTTTGCTGGTTTATGTGAAAAATAACATAAGATATGCTTCAACAGAGTTGCTGATTTAAGACATTGTCATATAGCCACTAAATGTCATATTACTGTCCAGGTTCTCCCCATACCATGCCATTGCTCATGTCTTGATGTATAGTGATTGGACTAGTGCTACCAAGGCACGTTGAATGGATGTATGATTTGAACCAAATGGTCATTGGTCAATGCTGCACATTGAGACCAAATAATACCCCCTCTTCGTGTCACCGACAACATAAACCTCGTTATTAAATATCCTGAATGCTTGAAGAGGATCAGGCCTCCAATCAATGCACATATCACTCCATAATGAGCCAAATCACATCCATCAGGTACTGTTTTGAAAACCTGAGGGAATGCATGAGCTTGCACCAATGTTTGCCTTTTGTAAATTTTCCCAAACAGCCCAAACATACAAATTTCATTTAATCAGAAGAATTAAGATTTTTATTGGGTTCTAAAGACGTGACATGCAACATGATAAGGGAAAACTACCTGGAGAAGATCAAGCAAGCTGGTTTGCTGATTCTCGATCTGAACCAGCTGCATCCTGATCTTGGACAGGTCCTCATCTTTGTGACCTGATTGAAACTCCTCAGGCCCATCCTCAATCTCAGCAATCTCTTCCAAGTCACCATCCCCACCCCCGTTGTATGGAACAACTCTTGACCCTGACTTGAGCTCGGCCAACTTGTACCCCTTCTCACCATTCTTCTCGAACAGCATCCTCCGTGCTTCAAGCCGTGCTCGAACATTACCCTCTTTCAGAAGCTTCTCCTCAGTCACCATTTTGATTGGGGTAGCATCTGGAGCGACAGTAACATCAACCTTATAGTCATAATTCTTGGTTTGGTCTGCATCGTGGCGAGAAGGCGGCGAATTCTTCTTGTTTCTGATGGAAGAAGGACTGGTCCTTTTGTTGCTGACATTGCACAATGCATCTGATGGGGGTGACCTGCTTGTCGGCGATAGGTTCCTCCTTGTAACTGACTGTACAGAGTTGGAGCCTAGGGAATCAGCCGAATATCGGCCATCACTTGCACTATCTGTTTGATTACAAAAGCAGTAGTGTCAGTAGCACATTATAGTCTTACAACCTCTAATCCACAGCAATAAAGCCACGAAATGCATAATACCATGCAAAAATATCTAAATTAAACAATTTAGAGAGAATGGCTTAAATCCAGGAAAGAATCCTTCCGCCTTGTGTTTCTACCAAACAAGCTACATAAATTTACTCAAATCTCCAAAAGAACAGCAGTGACTACAGCCTCTAGAACAGCCACATCACCTGTGAGAGAAGATCTCGCCCGCGACAGCGACGATGGCGGCACATCGGAGGAGCACACTTCCTCCTCTACATCCGGGATCTCCCTCCACGCCTCGATCATCCGGTTCATGGACTCCCGCACAATCTTCACCTGCATTGCCAAGCATGTGTCAGAAACTCGTAACATAGGAGCAGATCCACGAGAGCGCCATAGCCAAGATCCCAGCTTTGTTACAAGGGGTGGACCTTATCAAATCTCTTGGCCTCGAAGACGGCAATGCAGGAGGATTTGTGGGCGACGAGGTTGTCTCCATGCTCCAGGGCCAGCAAAGCGAGCGCCTCGGCGGCGGCTTTCCTCGCGGCCCAGTCGTCGCCGGCGAGCGCGTCACGGAGGGAGGGCACCGCGGTAGCGGGGGCTCCGCCGCCGGAGGCGGCCGAAGCGGCACCGATGAGGGAGATGAGAGCGGGTTTGGCCTTGAACGCGGCGCTCCGAAGGAGCTTGAGGAGGCGCGGGAGGAGCGCCCGGAGGTAGGCGGCGAGGTCGGCGGTGGGGGCGGATGCCTCGACGGCCGCCGCCGCCGCGAGCGCGGCGGCGAGCTGCGCGCATTGGTCCTGCTCGTGGAGCAGCGCGTCGGCGAGTGGGCCGAGGGCCGCGGGAGCCGAGACCGCCGCCGCGGCGGCGGCGCGCGCGGCGTCGACGAGCGCGGCGCGCACGGAGGAGTCCGGGTCGCGGACGCGCCGCAGCGCGGCCGCGACGAGCCTGGGCACGAGCGGCGCGACGGCGTCGTGCGGGTGCGCGGCGGCGAGGAGCGCTAGCAGCCGGAGCGAATGCCGCCGCAGAGGCGTCTTGTCGGTGGGCCGCGGGTCGGAGACGGCGGCGAGGAACGCCGGGAGCTCGTCTGCGTCCAGCCCTCGCGCAATACTGTCTAGCTCAGCGGCGGCCATGGCCTCCGTGTCCCTATCGGACAGCCGGAGCAGGCAGCGGTTCACCCGCTGCTTCATGGGCTCGGCGCCCGCCCTCGGCGCGGGTCCCATGGTTCAGCCTCAGGCACCCCCTACCGTAGCCTCGCGTCGGCTCGGCGCCTCCACAAGGAGCAGCGGCAGCAGCAGCCGAGCCCGTGGACTCGGCGCAGGTGGGGGAGGCGGCGGCGGCGGCGAGGAATTCGGAGCCGATGGGGGAGGTGGTACTAATATCGAGGAGGTGGCGGGTGGGAAGGGGAGGAGGGAGGGAGATCTTGCAGTGGACTGCGCATTTATTTATGTCTTCTTTTGGGGGGATTTTGTTTCCTTTTTTATGGGAAATTTCGATAAATACCAGCCCTAAAATTACTATCACGGAGCATTTTTTTTTTCCATTTCCCCTCAATTAAACCCCTGTGCTTGCCTTGGTATTTTTGTATGGACACATATGCCCCTTGCTTCGCGTGACACGGAGAAACTCCCTACCAATACCGATCCAGATCAATTATCTTCTACCTTGTCTCCCTCCTAAGCGCGCCATGGAACCCTAATCCCTGCGCCATCCCGTCGTGGCCTGCAACCCCGTCTCGGACCCATCCATCCCGCCACGATCAAGAACTCGCACCTCCGCCGCTATCTCTTGGCCATCCCGGCGCCACCGCCTGAGGAAGCGGAAGGAAGATGGATGTGCCTCTCCCTCCTGTGTCCCAATTGTGGTAAGTAACTTGAACTCGATAAAATACCTAGCCTGGTAGCGCATTTGGAGTTCTTATTTCCTCACTTGAACTCGATCCAGTACCTAGGCCCGTAGTGCATTTGGAGTTCTTATTTTCTCTTTTTGCTGAATAGGATTGATCCAAATAACGCGTTTAAAGTAGACATTAAAGTTAAAGCCTTTTGTTCGAAAGAACTGGATGGTAGAAAATTGTAAACCAAGGGCAGAGCAGTTAATTGGGTCCTCGAATCCAATCATTTCACCATACGATCGTTGATGGTGTTCTTGTCTAGTGAGGTTTCCTGGGGCAAATCACAGACTCCCACTGTGTGGTTCTTTGACAGAAAAAAGGGGAGGATGTTAGGCTTGTGTCTGACTCTCAGGTTCTTGGTATGTTTGAAATGTACAGGGATGAGAGGTATTTTGAACTTATAGTAGCAGTGTTTGACCATGGCGTAGCACTGGCATATGGTGGTGAGGCACAGTTGAACAACGATTTAGATAATCTTAGTCAAACCAATTTGAATGCTATGCGGACATACCCTTCCACCCCAAGTCAGCATGCACCTTGTCCTGCAAATACAAGCCTAACTCCACAGTGTGAGAACTCTCAAGCAATTGGTAGTAAGAGCACTAACAACATTGAATCCCAGCCACCTAATGATTCATGTGATGATCCAAATGAGTACGTAGGTGTCGATGATGAGCACATGTATGATGTTCCTTTTAATGCGGCAGTACAACAGAATGATATAATTGATGAGGCTAATGAGGTTGTTCCTGTTGAGGCTGAAATAACTGATGATGTTGACTGCGATGTAGTCGTAGCATATGACCATGAGAACCCTAACATACAAGAGAAGGCTATGTTTCATGATATGGTTACCTTCAGGAAAGCGATTAGACACTACGCTGTCAAGACATGTTTTGAGCTTGGTAATGTAAGGACTGACACTACAAGATTCATAGCGAAGTGTAAAGATGAAAACTGTAACTGGCGCATACATGCTTCTAGGCTCTCGGATGGGCATACTATAATGGTATGCGGCCCTTCGTATACCTACTTTTGTGAATGACCTATTATTTGTTTGTGTTTCCCTTCTAACTTTGTTTGTGTTTTACCTTATGCAGATTAAGAAGCTTCCCTTTGTGCATGAGTGTTCCACTACCAAGCTTTTAGACAGCAAGATGGCTACTCAGGGCTGGGTTGCAGATAGACTTGGGGACTGGTTGAAGGACAACCCAACTGCTAGTGCTAAAGAAGCTCAAAGCAAGCTACAAGGAGATTACAGCATCAAGCTAAGGTATTCCAAGGTTTGGGCAGGCATGAGACTGGCTCTTGATCACATCCATGGTAAGTACGAAGAGGGCTTTCAGATGTTGTTCAATTTCAAAGCTGAGCTAGCGAAAAAGTCTCCTGGTAGTATAGTGGAGATTGATCTGAAGAAGCACGCCAATAAGATGTGTTTCCGTAGAGTCTTTGTTGCAATGAAGCTGTGTATAGATGGTTTTCTAGCTGGGTGCAGACCCTACATTGGAGTGGACTCAACTCACATCCATGGCAGGTACAAGGACCAATTGGCATCTGGTACATCCATAGATGGTCACAACTGGTTGTTCTATGTGGCTTATGCAGTGTTTGACTCAAAGACTACTAAAAACCAGGAATGGTTCATGAGGCAGTTGCATAGAGCCATAGGTTCCCCGCCAGGGCTTGTCATATCTAGTGATGCATGGAAGGGATTGGAGACTTCTGTTGCTACTGTTTATTCAGAAGCCGAACATAGAGAATGCATGCGACACTTGTACTCAAACTTCATGAAAAAGTTTCATGGGCCAGTGTTTGTGGATAACTTGTATCCAGCTACAATGGCATACACTGGAGATAGGTTCAAGTTCCACATGGGAAACATATATGGAGCAAGCCCCGAAGCTATAAAGTACCTAGAGATACACCATCCACGTATCTGGTATAGGTGTGGATTCTCTGAGGCTAGCAAAGTGGATTATGTCAATAACAATATTTCAGAAAGTTTCAACAAACAGATAAAACCATTCAAAGGCTTGAATGTCAATGAGCTTGTTGATAGTATCAGGGAAATGGTTATGACTAAGTTTAGCATCCGAAGAGTCATTGGCAGGAATTTGGAGACTTCCATCCTACCATCTGTGCTAAAGGATTTGAATGCTAAGAGTAGATTGTTAGGGAATGTCAATATCTCCAGAAGTGATGATCTTGTTGCTGAGGTCACTTTGCTGGAGAATGAACCCAATCCAAGAAGGCACACTATAGACCTTAACAAGCAAGAATGTTCTTGCAGGCAGTGGCAGGTGTCTGGCAGGCCTTATATGCATGCTATTGCTTTCGTTTGCTACATGAGGGGATGTAAGATTGAGTCATATGTGCATGACTATTATTCTGTTGCAAAATTCAGGGTAGCATATACTGGTGTTATACCCCCCTATGACTGATAAATCCACCTGTAAAAAAGCGGATTTGGGATTTGTAGTACACCCACCTAAACAAAGGAAGCAAGCTGGTAGGCCAAGAAAGGTTAGGATTAGGGGATGTCTTAAGCATGGCAGAAGAAGGGTTATGTGCAAAAGGTGCAAGTAATTTTGACACTGGGAAAGGAATTGCAAACTTCCACCTCCTGCTGAAGAAGAGGGTGCTGCAGACGACAATCATCAAGAACCAAAACAGAGAAAGAGGTAATTTATGTACTCAAACCTGCCTTTTGACCTTGTTGTTTCATTCTTGTTTTTGCACTGTCACTTGTATTGTGTGCTTACACTTGTATGGGATTCTTATTTTAGGAAAAGAACCCCTATCACAACTAGCAAAAAGACATCCCCTAAGAAGGGTTCATCTGCAACTAGCAAAAAGACATTTCCCTAAGAAGGGCCCATCTGCATCTAGCAAAAAGATTGCTAAGAAGTTGAGGATCCATCTACAACTAGCAAAAAGACATCCCCTAAGAAGGGTTCATCAAAGGGGAAGAAATTGTCAGACATGATTGTTTCTTCAATTCACGCACAACTTGAACCAGCTCGTAATTTTGCTCCTTAATTTCATAGAGAATTGCTTCTTGTTGTAAATTGTGCTCCTTCAGCTGGCATACAACACTACTTAGTCTATCCTTTTCTGCCACAAAAGACTGTTGTCCATCCGAAGCTTCATTCTCCATGGAAATTGCGCACATATCTTTCAAGTATTGCTCATAAGCACACTCCCACATAAAAAACGAACACTCAGGATCATTCTGCACAAATAAATTGAGTTACAACCATCACAAATAGGAAGAACACAAATAAGAGACTCTATACCGTCGCTCTAAAACAAATAAAATAGGTGAAGAACACTAAATACCTTCACATAAATACACCCAAGATCATTGTACGTACTGGAATATTATTCTTACACTTGTAAAATATTCTCCCTAGGCGAGACTGTATTGCTACGCAACTTGATTACGGGGATCTTGCAGGATGGGCACGCGACGAGTGGAAGCTCTTTGCCTTCTATATTACTGGAGCTTGAGAATGATGACCTCATAGAACTCCCTACTGCCTTGCGCATCGCCATAGCTTGAGTATTGGGGCCGCTCGACGTGCAGGTCGAACGACAAGGAGAAGGATGGGAACCGGAGGAGAAGAGTGTGAACGGGAGGAGGATGCGGAAGCGGAGGGTGGAGCCGTCGGGATGGCGCAGGCGGCCGGAGCTAGGGTTCCAAGCTGGCGCACGGAGGAAGGGGATGGAAGGGGATCGAGTAGGTGGGAATGGATCGGTATCGATCTGGATTGGACAGGACTCGGGAGTTATGTCACGAGAAGCAAGGGGCATATGTGTCCGTACGAAAATACTAAGGCAAGCACATGAGTTTATTTGAGGGAAAATGGGAAAAATGCTCCATAATGTCATTTCTAGGACATTACGAAATTTCCAGTGGCATTCTTCGAATTTTGAACTGAGCGGTGGCATTTCTCTGATAAGATCGGTTAGTAGTGGTGTTTATCAAAATTTCCCTTTTCAAAATGGTGATGGTTTTTTGTATCTTTGCATTTAGTGGTGTTTATTTTTGGTGATTTGCTGGGGATTTTCTTGGATTTAGCTGGGGGAAGTAGCTAAGCTTTGGTTGGAGTTTGTTGTGGTGAGTGAATGTGAATGAGATCAGCTTGATTAGGTTAAACTTCTTAGGTGTTTTTTAATCTAAAGTAGTTGTAGATCATATACTACATTTTGAGGAAATATAAAAGGTAACAGCTACTATTAGCCTAAAATTTACTGGCAATTACACACCAACCAATACAGTTTGTATGATAGTATGATGACAACAATGAGTGAAGACTTCCCTAATAAGAAAGTGCCATTTGAGAAGGTTACTTTTCAGCATTCTGTATGTCTCATCGTGATTCATGAGTACCTTAATTTTCATCCAATCACTTGCCAACAAATTGTTTGCAAATTTTTTTAGAGGAAAATAGATTACCAACTTGGCAATAGTGAGAAAAACTAACAACATAAATAAAATGGATTTGCTATTTCACAGGCGTTTGAAATTTTGCAAAATCACAGTCGATTTTCTCACCTTCGGATCGGCGTGGAGATTCGTGCTCTGTCGAAGTCGTCTTCCTCCTCTCCGGTGCCTAGCAATGGTGGTGGCGGAGGTCGACGGATTAGGGTTAGGGCCCGGTTTCGCCGGTGCTCTCTGGGCTTAAAGGGAGGCTAGGATGGCGGTGGCGGCGGTGCATCGAGGTGGCGATGGCGCCGCCGGACGCAGGCGAGGAGGAGGGCGGTAGGTAGGTTTGGTGGAGGGTGGCGACAACCGAAGTGGTTAGGAGGCAGTGAGAGGTGGTGACGGATCCGGCCAAAGACAAGGAAGGAGACGGCGTAGGGGGGCTCGCTGGAGAGGAGGAAGAAGGAAGGTGATGGCGGCAGGACCGGGAGGCGGGGCAAAGGAGGAGGGCGGGTGGAAGGAGCTTGCCAGAGGGCATCGTCAGCGCCCGAGGCGGCGGGAGGCGGCAAGGGGGCAAGGTTGGGGGCAGCTATGGCGGCAGCTGGGTGTGGAGTGAGTTAGGGTTAGCGTGTTAGATGAGTTATAGAGGTGGGAAAGGGAGAGATGTGAGCCACATGAACTTGATCCAATTGTGAAAAAAGTGACTATGACTTCCTAAATTTTCAGTCGCTTGTGAAACAGACGCCCCCCTAAAAAATGACCATCCAATAAATGAATATCTTCTGTATAAATTTCATCTCTGCATGCCATTGCTGATGCAATGGTGCATCGAGATCGAAGAGCATGTGACTCTAGATTCCTAACTTTATCCACAACTCTAGCTAATAAATCCTGTCTCTAAGCTGTTGCCTGCTTCTGATCGACCAATCTGGCAATCAAGTATTATTGCCATATGATAAACTTCTCTCAGATTAAATAAAATGCAATCAGTGATCAATCTGACATGACCAATGGGAGAGCTGTAATCCCATGGGGTTACGTAATTCCAAATCTCATCACTCTTTAAACTACTACTCTCCCCCGTGTCAATTCTGCCGATGAAACACGGGATGGACGCATGGTTACATGTGTATTTTGCAGATGCGCACAGGCACATGTAACGCCATGTGACATTGCGACGACGCCTTTGTTATGCATGCTTCCTCCACTGGATGATTCGTTTGTTTATTACTGATGGCACGGTGGATTTGTTGCTTCCACCAGAAAAAAAAACGAACTGCTCCAACGAAGCCCGGAAAAACTACGTGGCTGACACTGCTTTGCATCATCAATCCCCCCTCGGTTTTGCTGAAACGAAATTTTTAACTTGTTTGTTTGGAGATTGTTATGTATATGGTGTGCTGTCAGTACTCAGGCACAGTGCAGTACCAGCTTTCAGCACATTTTCAATTGAGACATGATCAAGTATACATGTGTCACAGTCTTGAAGATCTGGGAAGACAGGTGATCTTCCACTGTCTCTTTTTTGTTTTGGATCAAGTTCAAATTCATGGCTAGATGTGTAAATTGTAAAACCTTTCCATATGACATGGTTCCTAGTTTTGATATTGTTTGATATTTGATATCGGTACATCGAGTATCATCTTTGCCTAGAGAAAAGTGCTCTAGCCAAATCTTTCAGCCTAAAAAAATATGTTGTGCTATACTATGTGCTTGCAATTACAAACAATGGAACACCAGCTTTCAATTCATCAATTTTCAATTGACACAATCAAGTATACGCCCTTGCCCCAGTCAAGCATTAGTAGAGCACATGACTAAAATGAATCTACTCCATTTTGCTAGGAACTTAGCAGTACAGAGTGGAGGACAGAGTAGACTAGTGATTAGGAAGGACGCATGCTGATTAAACTATCGTATATACTGATCAAATAATCATTTAAGTTCGATCCGGAGACTTCATGATGCATCAGCAATAGAAAAATCCAGTTGTGGGGATAACAGAAAGAAAAGAAATACGAAAAAATGCGAACTACTTTGTAGCTAGAGCATCCCTACCAAAAAATGATTGATCTAGACATCACAACACGAGCAGTTTAGACACATTTATCATAATATTCTTTGATAGCGTCTCGTGATTAGCATACAGTAGGCTGATTAGCAATGACACTTTGCAGGTGCTGGCTTCCTACCCAAGAGGTAAAAGGGCTCTGTCGTCAGTATTAAGCTTTTTTTAGAACATATTAAGCTTTGGAGAGTGCCATAGAATTGAAGTGACGCTTGGTAAAATCGAATCTTTTCTCCTTGTAAACAAATTTTTTAATATAAAAAATTGAGTAGCAAGCGGGCAAAATGCTAGCTATAGTAGCTGTACACTAGCTATGAACTCACTAAAATCGTCCAAGAAACATTCCTTTTTCTTTCTTGAGAATAGATGGGTTATCAATTGGTGGGGAAGGGGCTATCGCATTATGAATGAAGATAGGCGAAGTTAACCAGAAAATTGGTGCAAAATATACTTCAGCGATAACGATTTAGCACCTCAACACCTACTAAATGAAGCTAGGATTAGAATTTTTTTAAAAAAAAACAATCTATTTTTTATTCGAAATTACAGAAATAATACTACTTTTTTTTGTCAGAAATAACCTCGTGTCGCTCCACAGTTGGACAACTTGGGATAGTCGCCCTACTGCTGAGCGACACATGTCGAAGTCGCTTAACCGTGAGGCGACTGGACCGTTCGCCTCCAAATCGCCCAACCACCGAGCGACATGCGTTGGCATCGCCTGTTAGTTGAGTGACTTGACTAATGTAATAGCTCAAAGATCTGTTACCAATTTTAAATTAATAAAATATTATTTTATTGGTTTTGATGAGTCTTAAAAGAGTATTAATGCTTTCCCTGAATTTTCTATATATTTAATGGCAAAAATATAATTTATTGAGTTTTCGGGTTTTTATTGGATTTAAAGTTAAAAATAAAATTTTAATTATTTTTCTTGAATTTTCTAAAATTTCTAGAATTTTAAAAGCTTTTTTCTATTTATTTTAAAGCCAAAATAATTTATTTAGAAAATTAAATACCAATCTTGAGTTGGAAATATTTTATTTAAGTCCAGAAGGTCTCATGGAATTTCTGTGAATTTTTCCATTATTTTTGGACTCCTTTAGCTATTTTCTAAAACCGTAAACGAATTATTTCAATTTCAGAAAATGTTAAACCTAAAAGAAAATCGAAAAATATTTTTGGGCCTAAACCTTTCGGCCCATTTCCACATTTTTCGCGTCTCAGCCCAGGCCCATGGCCTTTTCCCCGCGCCGGCCCGTGCCCTCTTTCTGTTGGGTCACGAGGTAGGCTATGATAGCTACAAACAAAATTTTCTACCACGTAAACCAGGAAGCCAATCAAGTAGATGATCATAGATCATTACCACCAGACGCGCAGAGCAGCGGAAGAAGGGTTGGAGCAGCCTGGTCCAACGTATAGCGCGTCGATGTAGTGGTCGTAGTCGATCGTCCAACGTCCAACAAGTCGATGCAGTGGTCGTAGTCGATCGTCCAGCGTCCTCGCGAGTCGATCGTCTCCTCCAGCAACCTCTGCAGTTCCTCGTGAAGATCGCAGATCGTCCTCAAGCGTAACAATCGTAGTAACGCCTCTACGGTATCCACACATCCAAGGAAGGAACAACCATACGCCGGTGTGCTAGCACCAAGTCGCACGGCAGAGCTCTCAGGAAGATGGTGGCTAGGGTTTCGGTGGTGATTCTCTCGTCCCCTTCCTCCCCACAGCCTCATGCATCTCCTTATATAGTGCTCGTGACGGATCCTATCCGATCACGTTTGACGAATCGTATTCGTACTGGTTTGTTCCAACCCGTTAAGTGTGTGACCCTGTAGGTTCATGCGTAGTTCGGTTGTGACTCGGAAATCCTTTCCGATCACGGGTCGTAGCGGCTCCTAGCAGAACATAACGATTCCCGAATACACACAAATTATATCGGACGAACCTTAATGCAATATGATCAACGACGAGTCCTCATCACTTACGACCGTGTCCTATCTTTATACGACGATTCAGTATTTGGTCACGACGATTCGTAACTCTTCTGACCGAGTTACGACCACTTTGTGATTACGTTCGACCGATCTCGACCAGCTCGTATTTCCATACGACCATCCAGAATCGCTCGAATCGAGCGACCTACTCGTGTATACTCCCTTTGTCTCACGATGTCTGGTTGAACTCCGTGAGATGTTGTGTCATCCATAGACTGTTCAATACTTTCTCGATCGAGTGTCGGATAACTTCACGTGGTCGAACACTTGACTACTAGTGGCATGGCCATGCACTTTCTTTATCCGATCACAACGAGGGCCTAGAGACATCTCTCTGTTATGTTAGGAGGGCAAATCCCATATCCGACCAAATCACATTCCTCTCCATGTTTCACAAAGATACCCGAAAGCTACCTTTATAACTACCCGATTCACGATTGTAGCGTTTGGCAACCCTCTAAGAGTGCTATTACACATGTAGGAAACCATGCTGATCTCAAGTCTAAGGATTATACATCATCATTGCTTGAGACCAACTAATGACACATAGAATCACAACAATCTCAATAGTGTCTCAAGGTGGGTCTTATCCAACACCATGTTCTCTAACATGTGTCCATATTATTGGTTTGATATCTCCATATCTATGACTCGTGAAACATAGTCATCAACCAATACATATGCTAGTCTATTCATATGTGTCCTCATATGTTTCCGACCAGGGATCGTATAAGAATAATTATCGCAGAAATATAGAGTTTCACAACCAAGTCACATACCTGATAATAAATATTAACAATATTATTCTAGGAACAAGATAACATATTATCCAATGTCATGAACATAATGAAATATAATCATCTCTATGATTGCCTCTAGAGCATATTTCCAACACTTTCTCCCCTTGCTTATCTTCTCTCCAACTGACCGGCGGACCCCATCCTCCAGCTCCTCTCTTCCACGTGCCCTGGCCCAACGCCACGAAGCCATCGCCTTCGCCCTGCATGGCCGCTACGACACTCCTTCGTCCATGCCGCTGGCCATCGTAGCCTCCGCCCGCCCACCTACAAGAAGCCAGCCCGAGCTCCCCCCTCACACTCCTCCCCTTCTCTTCCTCTCGCCCGGAGCCGTGCCATCCCTCCTTTCCTCTTTCTTTCTCAACGTCGGCCGCCAAGCCGTGTTGGCTATCCCGGCCACGCCAACGAAGTCCGGCCATCTACGGCCGTGTCACACAACGCTCCATCACCTCACCAACAATACCCCCAACTCAATTGAGGGATTTCTTCATCGGAGAGCGCTGCATGGTCGTCCTCCCCGATTCTGGCCCGAAGCCGTCGCCGCGTCACCCCTTCTCCACCGGTGGATATTTCTTTGATTCACCATGGATGAAGCATCGCCTCGGCTCCCTCTACCTCCCCCTATCATCCATTAGAGCTCTCATCCACCCCAGCACCGCCGCCACGGAGTACCCACCGCGCTACCACCGGCTCCCGTCGCCAAGCCGTCTCAGCCTCCCTCCGCCCTCATGGCCAGCCCAGGTGAGTTCCCCTAGTTCTCCTCTTGCTCATGCGCTTGCTAACTTCTCCCCTATTTCCCTCCAGCGCCGCCACCCATTTCTTCTTCACGAGCTCCGGTCGCCGCATGAAGTCGGCCCGCCGCTTCCAACCTCCCACGGTCGTGCCTCCACTGCCTTTGGGACCGCCTCAGCGCCATGGTCCCATTTTGGCAGCCTCTAGACGCTGTCAATCTTCCAGCCACCAACGACGAGCCATGGCCGAGCCACCCATGTGTTGCTCCTCCCTCCTCTCTGTGATGTCTTCTTGGGATGCCTGTGTTTGTGTATATCTCTGTATGCATGAGTGTATGGCAGTGGGGCTCAACCCATTAAACTGATTAGTTGAGGGCTAATGGGAATGGTTAGTAAGTGGGCTGTTTAGCAAATTGCAAAGTCACATGTTGCTAACAAGGTTTGTGAGTGCTTGTGTGATCAGTAGGATCCTTTTGTCAGGATTAATGGTTAGTGGTAGACTCACGGTGACGGTAGAGTGGTTGATCAATGTTATTGGACACTGAGTTCAGGGGTTAATTAGAATCTCGATATTAGGGTTTGATTAATAGAGGATAGTTGGACTAGTATATGACAGTATAATTCTTGGATTAGGATAGTTAGAGAATATTGTAAGTAGTTAGTCAAAGCCATTAGTGGGTTAGCTTAGTATAGTTGATTTAAGTAATTAACTAAGCTGTGGGAGAATGCTAGTTAAGAATTGTTAGTTAATTATCCGCTAAGTATAGCGATTAAAAGTAACACATCATTCTGTGTTATCAGTTTTTGGGTTAAAGTTCAAGTTTTGTCTGGGTAGGCTATTAGTAGTTAACTGACTAGTGAGCCCTAGCCGATCAAAGGACTACTGTGGTGATTTAGTATTAGATGACTCCTATTAGCAACTCCTGTAGTGGTGTAGTTAGCAGCCACCTTGAGAGTATATAAGAGGATTGATTTTGACTATATGATCATCGTAGATGTATACATAGAATACCTGGAGAGATTGTTTGTGAGTACTAGGCGGTCTGTTAAGGAAAGCAACATCATCTAGGTTCCAGGTACCGTCTGTCATCAACCGTTCCCAGTGGCAAATCCATTCGTGATCCAAGGGCAGATCTGAGAGTATTACCTAACCAGGTAGTCTCTCCCATATCGATAGCCATTGAGGAATGTTCCTACGGACACTCTCTCTCCCTGTTAGATCTATCTACTTTTGTTATTAGTATTTCATTCATCAGCTTGTTTGGTTATACTTCGTCTGAAATATTTCCTTCATCAGCTTATTTGATTATACTTTCGTCTGTAGTATTTCTTTCATCAACTCCCTTTGGACGTACTTCGTCTGAAAAATTTCCTTCATCAATTCCACTAGGTAAGATTAGTTTCATTTGAAGTATTCCGTCCTTCAAGATGTTGTTAAATATGTTTATTTATCGTCCGAAGTGTTTTCTTTTATTTGAATATATTTGGATTTGGTTTGTTTTCGCGTATAGATTTCGACGACTCCGGGGAAACCTGAAGTATTCTCAGAATCAGATTCCGACGCCGTTTAAGAACAACAACTAAATAAGCAATGCAAGTTATATCCTTTGATCATATTTGAACCCCAGTATTTTAAATTATTTAAATTCTATTTTAAATTATTATTGCATGCATATTTATATTCAAGTAATTTAAATTCCCGTTTTAAGCTTTGTAGTTATTCCCAATTCCCTTGTATGTCCAATAATTGTCAAGAGAGGTGGTATGGAGAATCTTTCCGAATACGATGTAATCTGGACTTAGAATTTGATGTAGTTTGGTTAATAAAAGTAGATTGTTAATAGATGTTTGATAATAAAGGAAGATTGTTGATGGATATCAGATTAATGAATGTTGAATTACAGAAATAGGTAATTATTGATATTGGACTATTGACGGATGTGGATTATAGAAATACATGATTATTGGATATTATATTAAAGGATTTTGTTGAGATTGAATTATAGAAATACATTATTAGGCATCGAATTGTCGGGGATAGAATTATAGGATTACATAATTGATGAACATGGGATTGTAGATATACATTATGGATGGATATTGAATTATAGAATCACATGATTATTATATATTGGATTATACGAATACATGAAGATAGGATTAGCAAATCATGATGTCAAATTCTGGTGGATTAGTTGAATCAAGCAATATGTATAAAACCTTGTGGAATTAGTGGAAAGAATTGGTTATATTAGATTATCAGAATATATTAATGTTGGCTTATAGGAGTAGATTGTTGTTGAATGTTGAACTATAGGATTAAATGATTATTGGATTATAGCCTTACACGACTGTTGGATAATAAGTATACATGATTGTTGGATAATGGAGATATATTATTATCAGATATTGGATTGTAGAAATAGAATATTGTTGGAGAATGGATAGTCCATGTTAGATTATAGAGATAGGTGATTTTTTGATGTTGAATTACTGAAAGTTGGATTATAGGAATACAAAATTGGAGGTTGACCTACTGCCCTTGGAATTGACAATTCTTGAACATTAATTCCTCATATATTGTCGCTCTAGATAAAACTCTGGTTAATACAATAGTATTAATAATATGCTTTTGTTTGAAAAACTTTATGCTTAGTCATGCTTAGACCAAAAATATTGAATTTGACGAATTTAGCCAAATGTTCAAATTTGATTTAATTGAGCCTATGGTATTGTTTTACCATAGGACTTTTGCAAATGATTTTTGAAAAGCAAAACAAAATGAAAATTAGTTTGGACTTAGGCGAAAGGGATGTTTGGTGGGTGCAAATTTATGCACGGGCTCAATCGGGTATGGTTGAGGCCCATTGGTTTAGTTGGAAAGTCGATCAAGTCAATTAAGGACCGAACTTCAAGTCGCATCTTGCCAAGCCTTACTGTACAACCACATATCTAGAGTGGGGAGGACTTGGCTAATTAATTTGTAACATTTCACCGTGGTCGTGCCATCCGGTTGCGTGGGTGTCATTATGACCTACTTTTATATATTCCCACCAGGCGTAAGAGGGGGCTTGATCCAGCGGATGGTTTAATCAAAAGGAGGTGAAACCTTAGCGAGGCGGGACTACTGTGGGATGACACATTGTAAAGGCCTTATCATGTGCTCTAGACTGCTTACCTAAGTTAGTGAGCGGTGATATCGGCGAATGCCAAACAAACTAGAGAATTCATATCATGTGGGTAAAGCTGTATAACCTCTGCAGAGTGTAAAACTATTTGAATAGCTGTATCCACGGTCATGGACATGCTGAAGCAAAGCCAATGCAAAGTATAGATTTTTGGTTTTGATTTCAAAAGATTTTGCAAAATGATTATGGATTTCTTATCCAATTGGGAAATTTGGTGGGTAGCCATGTGATAGGAGGGTATCCTTTACCATTCTTGTGTGAATGATATCTGACTATAAAACTGAGAATTTAGAAAATGAATTTTAGTTATAGAATATCTGCCTTGGAACTTAGTACAAGTACTTAAAGAAAAGATCACTTTACGCAAAATAAACCCTATAAGCCATCCTTTGTTATACTCTCATGCATTATAATCTGTTATTGGGTGTAACTTATGGAGTACATTTACTTGTACTCATCTTGCTTAATAAATTGTTGATAAGAGGAAAATGACTTCGCAACTACTGAAGATCTCGACGACTAGGTCGGTACCCAAGTCGATTGCCTATGGCAGATTAGCTGGGCTCTCCTACTTTTATTTCTTCTTCCGCTGTGTTCATCACTGTTGGCTCAAAAGCCTTTCTGGTAATAAAACTTTGTTTATTATTTATTAAATGCGTGATATGGATTATTATCATTTTGTTTAACTGTATACACTAGCTACTGATTGTAACATCCTGATTTTCCAAATCCTTTTAAAATTGTAAAACAGAATAAAACTATTTTGTTTTGATGAGAATTCAAAGTTGGTTCGTTTGGAGAGGTTTAAGTTTCGAGTTGTCACCCCTTTTATGTGTTGGCTAGTTCTCCCCTCCGTCTCTCTCTTTTGTGATATGTTCGGTTTAGACCTCTGGGGTCTAGACCTCCTCGATGATTTAATGCGCTTTGGACCTCTTGTGTGGCCCAGACCTCCTCTTTGTTAAGGCGTGCCTATATGTTCAGGCCTCCCTTAGAATTCAAGTCCTTTGGACCTCCCCATCCATTGGACCTCCTTACTCGCTTAACCTAGGAACTCCTGTCCTCCAAAGATCTCCTCCCGAACCTTTAGGACCTCCTATAATGAGATCCTCACCGCCACGACCTCCCATTGTGGAGATCCTAGCGATTAGGACCTCCCCCTTGTCGACTTAGTTCTTTAGACCTCCTCTCAAGACCTCCTTGAGCCGTGGAACCTCCCTTCATGAGAGCCTAACTGATAGGACCTCCCCGTTGGTGAGATCCTACCAGTTAGGACCTCCTTTGTGCAAGGATCCCCTCAGCCAGGACCTCCCTTGATGGGATCTTGGTTATCAGAACCTCTCAGTCACGTGGACCTCCTCCATGTGTGTTTGGACCTTCCCATGTGCGGACCTCCTTTGTGTATATCGGGACCTCTTAGCCTCCAGACCTCCCCTTTGTAAATCTGGACCGTTAAGACCTCCCCCTTGAGATCTTAACAGCCCAAACCTCCCTCCTTGAAACATCTGGACCGTCAAGACCTCCCCATTGGAGATCTTAACCGTCTAGACCTTCCTTCTTTGGCAGATCCGATCGTTAGGACCTCCCCTTGGGAATCCTAACCGTTCAGACCTCCCGTCTGGATTTGATCCTACGGCCCTAGACCTCCATTGCGGGTGAGGTTCTCCTCTTGCCACACGGACCTCCCCGTTAGCGCTCAATCTTGGCCGTTGGACCTCCTCTTTGGAGATCCGACTGTCAGGACCTCCCCCTTTGACCCAACCGATTCTAAGTTTGGCTGGTCCCACCTGCCAGGCTTACCCATTCTTATGTTTCCCCGCCACACTAGTACCATGAGCATTTAATGCATGTATTGTCACATTAAATGCAGCCATGCAAGTGGCTGCTTCCATTGAATGGAGTCATTTGGGGGCACTGTTGGTGTCTTTTCTAGTCTCCTCCTGTAGCAGTACACAATGTCCTCTATTATTTTCTTTTGACATTCCCGTACCTTTTGCCTATTTTTCATACTCACCAAATCATGTACGCATTGAGTGGTCTTTTCCCTTTCTTTGACTATAACTAGCCCCGGGAGCCCTTCATTGCCACCTTTTTCACACACTCAACATTATTGCTCACACTCAGTGGCTTCCTGGAGAGCCTTGCTGCCAAGGGCATCGCCAGGAGCACCTCCTCTCATTGCTCTTTCACCATTGGAGGCTCGATAGGAGCTTGGGCTTGACCTCAACCGCCCAGATTGCCTTCGACCTCCCCTTCAACTCGTCACCTCTTCCCTATTGCTGGTAAGTCTCCTTACGTTTGATCTGTTCTTGCTCTTATCGCCACAATAAGAGGTTATGTCCATTTCAGGACCTCTTCCTTTGGATTCTCTTCGGAGCTCCATGGCTACATCTGGAGATCACCTCCTTGGACTTTGCGCAAGTATCACCATCTTGGTCTTTTGCTAAAGCCGCCCCTCTGATCTTCCGTGAGGACCTTCCTCATTGGACCTCTCCCCAGTAAGTTGGGACCTCTCCCAAAGAACCTATTTTGAGTATGACTTGTTTCTGTTGGTTGAGTTTTGGAGTTTCTTTTGAAGTTCCTTTGGCTCTTTATTTGGAAATTGGTTTGAGTTGTCTCCTTTTCTCCCGTATAGATCGTGAGGACACTGAGGAGCGTGAGAGCACTGAAGAAGAAGACTCTCAAGACAGTGAGCAAGGCAAGTCATGCTCTTGATCATATTGCACCCAATATTTCAATTTACTTATGTTCTGTTTCAAAGGATAAAGCATGCCTATTTCTACCAAGATATTTTAATATATGTCTTTAAACACATAGTTATGCCTAATTCCTTCATATGGCCAACTTGGCATTGAACCCAATCTGTTGTCACCTTAGACAAAACCTGGGATATACATTAGTGTGAACCAGGAGTAATTGTAAAACCAAATGCTTAGTCTTGCTTAGACCAAAAACATTTGATTTGGGGAAATCTTTACCTTCATGACCAAATATGGTTTAAAATATTTTGACCATGACATGGGGTTGTCATGGGAATATGAAATATTGCTAGGGAAGCAAAAGAGAATGAAAACTAATTTGGACTTGGGCGAATTGGTTTGCTTGGCGGGTGTAATGTCTATGCACGGACTCTATCCTGGCTAAGGTGGAGGTCCAGGGGTTTGTGTTTGTCGCCCAAGTCAGTTGAGGACCGGTCTTTGAGCCGCCAATGCTAGGCCTATGATGGGCTATGCCAAAACCGTGCAACCACATGTCTCCAGTATAGGGTGTGGGACATAGCTAAGTAATTTGCAGAACTTCCACCGCAGTTGATCCAATTGGAGGAGTGGGAGGTCTTCTATGGCCAAAATGGTCTTTTATGACCTATGTTCCCACTGGTGCAAGAGGGGGCCCAGATCCTGCGGAGTTGAATCCAAAGGAGGCGAAACCTTAGCAAGGAGAGGCTGTGGTGGAACAATGCATTGTAAAGGCTTTGTCATGAACTCTAGACCTCTTACCTTTGGTAGTGAGAGGTAGCATCGACGGATGCCGGATAAACTAGAGGAATCATGTCATGTGGGTAAAGTGCACATCCTCGGCCGAGTGTAAATCTATTCGAATAGCCGTGTCCACGGTCATGGACATGCTGGCAGCGGCCACTCAGAGTTAGATGTTGGTTTTGGGTTTCTAAAAGTGTTTAATAAACTGTTTTGGGATTTCTATCCCATGGGTTTTGGGCAGGGAGCCTTGTGACAGGAGGGTATCCTTCACCAACTTGTTGATGAATGCTATCCAACTGAAAATCAAGTTTTGAAAAGGATTTTATCTATTAAAAACCTGCCTTGGAACTTAGTAATTGTAATTGAAAGAAACTTGGCTTTATGCAAAGCAACCATATTATGCCTTCTGTTGTATATCCATGTATGCATGTCATTTTGTTACCCCACAGGTGTGACTTGCGAGCACAGTGGTAGTGCTCACTCTTGCTCAATGCAAATTTTATCAGGAGAAGGCAACAGTAGTGAAGAAGAGGACCAGGACGTGTAGGTTGTGCCCTCCAGCCATTTTGCCTGTGGTATAGTGGATACGTCTGTTTCCACTCTTTTGTAAGCTTGCTTTTGGCCCAAGGCCACCTTTTGTAAACAACTTCTTTGTTATGTTGTGAATAAATTCTATGTCGTGGATGTTACCATTCTTGTTTGCTGTGAAGAGCTAGCTTGAGATCCTTGGGACTAGCTCAGTTCACGCTGGGAATCTCAGAGTGATTCCTCAAGTCTCACGACCTCCTCAGGCCAGGTCCTTCGACCTCTCCTGAGTTGGCCGTGGCGGTGAGGGATCTCCCCGTGACTCCCACTTCCCTCGGTGGTACTCTTGAGAGGTCCTGCCCAAGCCTCAATTGGTACCACCAGGGGCAGATCCTACCCGAGCCTTGAGGGGTGCTATCGGACCTCCTGGGAGGTCCTAAGGGACGTCTTGGGAGATCCGGGAGGGCCTCTCGGGTGCCCTAGGGTTGGGTCGCCACACTGATCATGGGACTAGTGTGACATACACAGAGGATTTGGGAGTGTTAATCCCGAGTCCTTACAACTAAGTCGCCCATTAGTGGAGCGACTTAGATCAAGTCGCCCAACCACTAGGCGATTTAAGGTAATAGCTGTCCTATTCAATAAATCTGATTGGAATAATTGTGTTAGAATAAATATTACATTTTGTATGTATACATTTAGCAAATCTTATTGTATGATGTATTTTTTTTTAAATAAAAGTGTGGTGACAAGGTTGGTTGGTTGGTTTGTTATTTTAGTAGAATATCAAGGGTACGAAATTTGTCAGATTCGCAATAACATTTTGTAATCGTCATATATTGTTGTAGTGCGCTAAATTTCTGAAGAATTTTGTGAGGACGATTGAGATAGTATTGAGTCGTAAGTAGGAAGGTAAGTGATATTACGATGCATTAGGGAATAACACGGGGCGATAGTTGGCTGGAGGCACCATTTTTTTAATTTAATCCTTTTTTACAAATTTTTGAAAGTTATTCCCTCTCGAACTATCTATAACTTAAAAGTAGAGAATCTATATGTGAACCATATATAAGACCATCATTTTAACTGAGCGTAAATACATATATGGACTGAAAATCTTTTTGTGGATTGATAACCTTTAACACTTTCGCGTATATATCCTTCACAAACAATATTCGAGGCCTTGCCCAGAAGTGATACATGTTGTTGGATGTCTTTATAATAATGCTGGGAATAACACGGAAGAATCGAATACGGAAAGACGTGGAGATTTGATGTTGCAAATTAAAATAGACTTTATAATGAAGCTAGGAATAACATGGCGCATATGGTTTGGTTATGTGCATAAGAAACATCATCATACACGATGCAATAAACCGAAGTACACCTACAATACATATGCGCTTTTTTGGAATGGAAATAGATTCGACCTTCGACGGGGGACTAGTACAGAATGGTCCGACCTATTGCGTGGACCGGGGCCATTTTCCCTTCCTTGCTAGCTCGATGTTGAACTCCTTGCTGGCCTCTTTGGCCTTGGACATTACCCCCCCTCTTTCTCTCGCGCTCCCTGCGCCTACACGCCTTGAGATGAGCTTTCGTCTTTCGACGTATGTGCTCGTTTTACTCGTCGGTGCGGTGTTCCTCCTCCCGGATCTCGCGGGCTCTTTTGGCATCCCACTCGGCGAAGTCAAGAGACCACTGGTCATGTGGGTAGATCTCTTGGTCGATCCACTTGCGGTAGCCATATAGCGGATCCGGGGACTACAGGTAGACGGGAGAGATTGTTAGTGCGTACTTTGAAAGAGAAATAGTAGGGGAACACACTTTAACTAGTCCTTACCGGCTGCCGATAGCTGCTCGTGTCCCAACGTCGGTCGAGATAGTCACTAGAGTAGTTCACGCAACCCCAGTAACACATGCCCAGGCTCAACCGCTGCTTAGACTTGAAGAACCTGCATTGGTCCTTGCACCAACAGAGGGGCGGCATCTCCCCCTCTGGCGGGTGTTGCGGCGAACGGTCGGTTGGAACGTTCTGGAAGAGGTTGCCGCTACGGGGGGGCCTCATTGCGGAGAGCTGCCATCCTCGCAAGCTCCTCTTGTCGGACCCCGGTTGTAGCAGCCCTTGCTTAGTCGTCCCATGCCCCAGCAGCCCTTACTAGTTCGCGGATCTCGTCCCATTGCTTCTGCAGCTTGTCAATCCTGACGTAGTGAACCAAGCTCTGGTGTAGTGTTGGATTTGGTTGTGTAGTGTTCTCTCCCAGATATCTTCCACCTCCTTTTATAAGTCACATGGTTGGCATGGTGTGATAAATTTCATGTGAGTAGCCTGCGAGGTAGAGTGTTGCCTTGTCATTATGAAAAGTTGCTGGCGTTAGGTCTTGTTACTGTGCAAAGCTGCTCCGTTTGATCTTGTCACTGCACAAAGCTACCCCGTTTGGTCTTGTTACCGTGCAAAGCAGCCAGACCCGTTATGTCTTGTCACTGCACAAAGCTGCCCCATTTGGTCTTGTCACTGCGCAAGACTGTCTCATTTGGTCTTGTCATTGTGCAAGGCTATCCCGTTTGATCTTGTCACTACGCAAGGCTGGTCTTTTTTGGTCTTGTCACTACACAAAGCTGTCCCGTTTGATCTTGTCTCTCAAGCAGCAACCAAATTTCGTCTGGTCTTGTCATCGCAAAAAGTCGCCTGCTTGGTCTTGTCATCACATAAAACTTCCTGTTTGGTCTTGTCACTGTGCAAGGCTGTCTCCTATTGGTGAGCGACACATGTCGAAGTCGCTCCAGGGTTGTGAGCCATACCTGCAAATCAATTTTCGGTTAGCAATTACGACACAATTAGTGGGTTCAATTACTTATAGCGTAGCTCCGGAAATTCTACAAATTAAGTGGTATTCTTGCTTAAGTCTACTTTTTTTAATCATAATCTACCATGCTTTCGAAAGTAATCTACCATGATTTTATATGTAAACCTAAGACTACGCTATTTACAACTATTAACAATATGCATGGACCCTATCAATTATAAAATAAACGAGGTATTACATAGGTTTGTCAATTATAAAATAAATAACAAAGAAATTAAAAGGCATTAATGTTAATTGAGCTTTTAAATTATATTCCAATGGCAAACAAATCATATTTATGCATATTTATAATGAGTGAACCTTTCAGACGAAAAAAACAAAATTTCACATGTTTTGGAATCCTATGGGTTTGGAACCATGTATCTGTGATTTTTGTCTTAGTATTTTATAATTCCTTAATCCAACCAAAACTATAAATAAAATGCAATCAATTATTTATTGTGCAAATAAATACATATATTTAACATTCTATAAACTAGCATTTTTCTCCATACGAACTTCCAAACTAATTGTATTAATCATGCTATATCCAAACTAGGATTTTTTAATTTAACCTACTATTATTTCATTTGCTAACAATATGTTAATACACATGATGTTGCTTGTTAACCTACCATAGTTTCAAAAATACAGGCATACAAAATAATGCTAGAAACTCATCACCGTCGTTGTCGACACGAAGAAACTTTTTTTTCCTACTCTCCCTCTTCCTCTCCTCTATTACTCTCCCTCTCCCTCTCCCTCTCCCTCTCCTCTCTTTCTTTCTTTCTTTCTTCCACTCTCGGTCTCGGGTCGCTCTCTTGAATGGCGACTGTTCACGGGCCGCCGTCGCGCGTGCGGAATATAAGCAGCCCAAGTCGCCCAACGGTTGGGCGACTAGGGTCCAGCATCAGAGTGACAGGTGTCGTAGTCGCGCTACTGTACGTTGACTTGGATTGAGTCATACTACCGTACGGCGACTTAGAGGCAAACGGTCTAGTCGCCTCACGGTTAAGTGACTTCGACATGTGTCGCTCACCAGTAGGACGACTATCCCAAGTCATCCAATCGTGGAGTGATACAAGATTATTTCTGACAAAAAAAAATGTTATTTCTATAATTCCAAATAAAAAATAGATTATTTTAAAAAAATTCCTAGGATTAGATGTGATACGGACTATGCTGCATCAATTTAGTGCCGTGGACTCTTCCCTGGACATTGGATAAAGCTGCGTTTTTTTTAAAAAAGTTTGACACCATAATGCAACGAAATGGCCACACGTTTTTCCTATTTGTAAGAATAGCCTAGACAATCGCAAATTCGCGATAACTTAACCCTGTTTGTACAGTCAAATCTTGTTCACCAACCATCACGCCCCTAGCAAGTGCGACGCCGCGCGCGGCAGCTAGTTGGGCTGGCCGCTAGCTACGCGCCTGCCCGCGTAGGCGAACGGCCGGAAATGTACAAAATGACCACTTTTTTTCCAAGAAAAATATCATATTTCAACCTTGAACTTTAGCGTCGGTTCATTTTTCAACCTTAAATTTTGAAACCATTTGAATTACAACCTCGAAGTAACGAAACCGTCTATTGTACCCCCGATCCAAACCATGATAGTTTTGTCTGACCTGTCATCTACGTGTGCATATTTCATTAATATGCCATCCGCATCAACGTCCACATCATCCTCAAAGCATGGGGGAGGCGACTGATCAGACGACTCCCACACTCCTTGTCTTCATCTTCGGCAGCCACGGCGGTGCGCGTGTAGGTGCCGACACCACAATACACCAAACTCCCCACCCATCTCCAAATTTGCACATACGCACACACGGACAAACACAAGCAACCAACAATTAAACACATAACGGAGAAACCAAGCCAAGCAATTCTTCAATTAAACACATAAAGGAGACATAGGAAGACTAGATCGTGCAATACTTCGTACTATCTTTCAATATGAACACGACAACTACTTGGAACTCAAATCAAATCTCTCTCTCTCTCTGTGTGTGTGAGAGAGAGGCAGGAGGGGCCGATGCGAGGGAGCACATAGGTGGCATGGATGGGGTTGTCAAAGCCTAGGACCATGGGTGAGCATGGCGATGGCTTGGATGAGTTCGTTGGAGGCTACTGTGCTAGCCTGCTGGGAGAGGGCTGGGGTCAAACGTGAGGGGAGAGGGTGGTGGATTGAATAATAGGGAAGGGAGGGGAGGAGGGGAGGAGCTATTGCGGGCTCGGAGGAGCAAAGGAGGGAGGGAGGGAGGAGGAAGGGGGAGGAGGAAGAAGAAGAAGGGGAACTAGATAATGATATGTGGACCCTGTTATTTTTAATTTTATTTGTTGATTTGTGTAGACGAGGTCCAATGCTGACGAGACTTCATTTGACAACGAGAATTTGACGTGGCATTTGAGTCAGCCTAAAACTAGAGTAGAGTGGGTCGCCGGGGTGAAGTGGATGATTTTAATAGATTAAGATTGTGTTTCAGACGGTTTAACCGTTTAAGTTTGAAAATCAAACCAAGACAAAGGCTGAAGATTAAAAAGTAGTCTTTTTTTTTCCTTTGGGGGCCAGTCGTACATGCCTAGCTGCCTGCCTAGCGCTAGTCGGCCGAGATGCACACCAACCTCTCGCGCGCAGCCTCTTGTGCGCCGTAGCGTTGTCGCCGCTAGCTTCACGTGAAACTAGGTAACAATCTCCTCGTGCCTCGGTCGGTTTGGGTTTTGCCCGATCGAATCGCCGAAGTGGAGTGAGTGGCGCATCTGGCGTTTACCCCCCAAAGTCCAACGCGCGTTACGTTCACACGCGGGCGGAACAAAAATGTGTTCCGCCTACTGTGAGTGGCCATTGGCCGTGGTCGGTGTGGACAATTGCGCCGTGTCGCCCCCCTCTGCCGTGCGCGTTCTGTTGTCTTTTGTCTAGGCTGGCTTTTTGCTGAAAAGAGGACGCATACAGACCTGAAGCTTTTTTTTTTTGGCCCTGTAGGGTTTTCCACCGTACGCGTGGCGTGGTATAGTAGTACTACGGTGTATCATGATGTTTGCGGATTTGCATTGCGCGCGGTTTACATGGGAGGACATTGGGTTGGTTACCTTGCTGGCAGCCTGGCACGACCGCACGAGTGTTGTGGCTGTTGCTAGGACGAGCATGTTTTGGACACTGCGGATTAGGGTATGTTTGGCTCGAAGCCACTCTTAATTCTTTTCCTTTCTGAAAAACACCGTCGAACTTACAATGCAGAAATTAACACACTACTTGTGATCATTGTTTTTTAGAAACTACGTGTGATCATTGTTTGTAGGACTGTTGAAATCTTAAAAAGTTAAAACCGAGCACAAGTACTGCATTTTAGTTTGGTCAATACATACGGGAAGCATGCACTCCAAATCTCAGAGGGATTAACCATCACACAACTTGGCCGTCCATCAGATCGAGTTTACGACTTCACACGCCACACACATCCTCTCCTCAAAAAGCCTGATCTTCTCTTACATGCCATGGTAACGGGCAACCAAAAGCCAGCCCGGAAGCAACAACACGGCTTTCGGGGGGCAGTAAAAAGCCGGGTGTTCTCGCAGCTGCAGGGGCGCATGGCATGGCAGCTGGACATGATGCGTCCATGGCTCCGTGTCCTGCTGTCCTTGGAGTCGCAACCAAGCAAGAAAGCCCTCTGCCTTGCCGGGCGATCGATCGAGTGTATTATGTCAGAGCTAGCTAAAGGAGCATTTACGCAGCAAGTAGTAGTCGCCACACCGACCATGTGATGGCTGCACTCTACACACCTTTTGGCAGAGGCCTTGAAAGCAAAAGAGGAAATGCAAGGAGCATTGTGCAGGTACAGTGTGCGAAGGACAGGGCCGTGTCCGGAGGCGTCGGAGATCCAAGGGCGGTGCATGGATTGATTCCAGGTACGTGTATTAATGGTTGGCTGGCACCTACTGACCACTGTACTAATCCTCTGGTTTGGCCATGTCAGAGTTAGCAATAATCAAGATTGTTAGTGAGTGCATGAGTTAGTGCGCGCGCGAGTTAGTGTTTTGCATTAGTCCCGAATTAGTAGATTAGTTGATCATTATCATGGTGCATTAGTTGTTTACATGCATTAGTTCGGCCATAAAGTCAAAGTCTTGCTTGACTGCATGTAGTTGATTGAGTATGGTTAGTCTTTATATTGTTGCTATATGTTTCTATTCCGTGAGAGAATAACAGAGAGAAGAAAAGTAGTGCTAGGCAGTTGCAGTGCTACGTAAAAATTTCTGTGCGTTCTTCATCCTTGTGAGTTCATCTCCTTCACTCGTGTGTGCGCGTTATGCGAGTGCTACCTTATCTGATTTTGCCAACAATTAGTATCAGAGCCTGAGTTCTTGATCCGTGTATGTCCAAGATCATGCCACGCTCTCCGGGAAGTGGTGTCACTGGTGACGAGGCGACGTTGAGCCGCACCATCGTTACCTGCGGTGGTCCGTCGAGGGTACCGGGAAGAGAAAGCAATGTCTCTCTTCAATACCCTATGCTGAGTAAGAGCAACTACGGCGCGTGGGAAATCAAGATGAAGGTGTTCATGAAGGTCCATGATGTTTGGGAAGCTGTGGTGGTCAACGACGTTGATGAGTGACAAGATCAGATGGCCCTTGAGACCATCTTCCAAGGAGTCCCAGAGAAGACATTCCTACTCGCCGAAAAAGAGACGGTGAAAGCTGCGTGGGACACGCTCAAGCTGATGTACGTCGGCACCGACCGTGTCAAGGAGGCGCGTGTGCAAACTCTCAAGAGCGAGCTTGAGGGTTTGCGCATGAAGGAAACATAGTCGGTGGACAACTTTGCCGTAAGATTGACGACTCTTGTCAACTAGATTCGCGGTCTTACTGACAAGATGGAGGAGAGCTACGTCGTGAAGAAGCTTCTTCGCATCGTCCCGAGGAAGTACCTGCAATTTGTCTCAACTATTGAGCAATTTGGGGACTTGAAGATAATGATGGTGGAAGAAGCGATCGGCTGCCTCAAGCTGTATGAGGAGCGTCTACGCGGTATAAGCGGCAACAACGATGATGAACATCTTCTCCTAACGCATGCCAAGTGAGAGGTCCAATCGGCGAAGAATAGAGATGGCGAGCCCGGCGGCTCTAACGGCAATGGTGGTCGAAGCCACGGGAATCGTAAATTCGACAATGCTAAAATAAGATGCTACAACTGCAACAACTATGCACATTTTGCTTCCAAATGTCGCAAGAAGGAGGAACATGCACATTTCGTGGAGGCGGATGCCGACGATGAACCGATGCTGCTGTGAAGCCTTCTTGATTAGTGGGAAATTGTTAGGAATAATCAAGATTGTTAGTGGGTGTGTGAGCGTGTGTGCGTTAGTTAGTGTCTTGCATTAGTCCCGTATTAGTGGATCAGTGGGTCATTATCATGGTGCATTAGTTGTTTTCATGCATTAGTTTGGCCATGAAGTCTTGCATGGCTGCATGCAATTGATTGAGTATGCGTGAATCTTTATATTGTTGCTGCATGTTTCTATTCCGTGAGAGAATAGCAGAGAGAAGAAAAGTAGTACTAGGTAGTTGCAGTGCTACTCAAAAACTTCCGCGTGTTCTTTCTCCTCATGAGTTCGCCTCCCTCAATCGTGTGTGCATTCTGCGAGTGCTACCTTATCTGATTTTGCCAACAGTCAGGTTGGTCTAAGGCCTGATTGTTCTAATTCTATCTGGGGCACTCATTTGGAGCTTCTCTAATAAAGTGTAAGCTGACTTATTTATGGTCAAAACAAGTTTACCTGTAGAAATAGGGTTAGCTTATCAAATTATGAGCTTCGAAATAAGTATTGAAGCTGAATCTTAAACTAGATCAAATATATCTTGGTGATCTAATGAGTGCGAGACAAACTAAAATGAGTACGAGATGGTTTTTAGTAGTTTTGCCAAGAGTACCACGAATGGTTTATGGACTAATCAACACCATCGCATCTAGCACATAAAATTTTCAATTACTCTCTATTATTTCACATGGCAACCTTTGTTAAAGACTTGTCACCTTTTTGGCAAGGCTGAAAAGCAGAAGGAAGAACTATCGTACCTCCAAGTACGAGATGTTCTGAAGACCAAAGACAAACAGCAAAAGAGAAAACAATATCAAAGCAAAATATAAAGGAGTGATTGAGGGCATCCAATATCCGTTCATGTTTGACATAGTTTCTCCACTAGCTAGACCACTGCACTGCACGCGTCAGGAACGAGACAGTTCGTCCACTGCATTTTGCGTCCCCGAAAAGCAGTTGAACATTAGGTGTACGAAGTGCTTAGTACCGTTGCTTGGCGAACAAACGACATCATCAATCTCATCTAACCCTATCAACCATATGTAGAACCTAGTTGACTAAGGAAGAAGAAGTACGAGTTTTTGCCTAAACGACACTATGGCGGGTGTTTTCGACAAAAGTAACGTTTCTCGCGACGTATTAGTAAAAATAGCGACAAAAGTGTTTAAAATGATTAAATCAAACTTCAATTAAATCGAGTTGTTTTGCTTTGAGTTTGTTGAAATTCTCTGGTGTTGATTTTCCCTTATCTGTTTGTTCCATTCTCCCTGCGCGGCCCAGCTCCGCGCTTCCTTTCTTTGCGGATCGTCCGATCAAAATCGGACGACCCGATCTAGTGGGCGTTTCAGCCAGTCCGAACGTCCCACGCGCTGTGGACCGTCAGATCTGTGTTGAACGGCCCGATTTGGTTGGTGTGTTCAACCGGTCCGAACGTTCATCTCTTTCTGAACCACCCGATCAAAATCGGACAGCCTCGCTTCGCTGCGTCTTTCTTTGACCTCCATCTCGTTTGGACCGTCCTTTGGGTGTAGACCTCCTTGTGGTTTGGACCTCTCTCTCATTTTAGACCTCCCCGGTGGTCCTGGAGTTGGTCTTTTGTAAAAGCCACCCTTTTGGTCTTTTTGCAAAGATCACCCTTTGTGCCGCGACCTCTCTTTGGGCCGCGACCTCCCCTTGGGCCGCGATCACCCTTTGTGCCGCGACCACCCTTTTGGTCTTCTTGCAAAGGCTACCCTTCAGGTCTTTTTACAAAGACCACCCCCTTGTGCCGCGATGTAATAGTCCAAAATTTCAAATTTAGTTGAAAATTAAAACTTATTTAATTCTGTGGTTTTTCTGAAAATTTTAAAAGTTTTTCCTTAATTGTTTAAAACCAAAACAAATTTAATTACAAAATATATTACCAAATAATAGTTATAAATATTTTATCTAAGTCCAAAATAACTCTAGGAATTTCTGTGAATTTTTTTAGATTTTTTGGATTTTATTTGCTATTTTCTAAAGCTTAAACGAATTAACTGAATTAATTTAATGGTTAAATCAATTTAAAACCCCATCTCGTTTTTGGGCGAAACCTTTCTTGTCGGCCCAATTCCCTTCCTTTTCAAATTTCGAGCCATCCCAAGACCGCACCTCTCTCCCCCCCCGGTCCCACTCGCCACCACCCTTCACCACGCGCCAAGACGTTAAAACACTCCAACGCTCATCAACCGTTGGATCTTCAACCAACGGCCAGATCTCGTGTGACCTCTGGACGGTCCGAACGACTCTAAAATGGACGGCTAAGATTCTTTGTGACTTTCGGACGGTCCGAACGGCCCACTCATTGTGAGCCGTTCGATCTAAATCAAACGGCCACCGCAGCGCCCGTTCCTTTTTCTTTCTTTTCTTTCACTGCCATGTGGGCCCGCTTGTTTCTTCCTCATCACCTTCTTCTCCGTGCAGACAAGCGCTGCCGCCATTGTTGCACGCTTGAAGCTCCGCAACGGCCATCTCTCAACCGTCCCCGACTTTCACGCGTGTGTCCGCACGACCTGCGCCCGCCTCCGCCATGATCCCACCCTCTTTCCCTCTTCTTCGCGTTGGTTCGCCCACGATCCCGCAACTGCCGTCACGACCTCCAGATCTCCTCGCCGCCCCGGTGCCCCTCGGCTCCTATAAAAGGAGGTCCCAGGTGCATATTCTTCCCTACAACCCGACGCCGCCACCCATTGCCACCCTCCTCGTCTCTAGCGCCCCAATTTGGAGCTTCTTCGCCGTCGGCCAAGTAAGCTTGGATCTTCGATTGCGCCGCCACCGGAGCTGCTGCGCCCTCGCCTCCACCACCGTTGGCATCGCCGTGACGTCACGAAGCCAGTGCGCACCTCCACCTCGTCGGAACCCCACGAGATCGCTACTTCACCTTTGACCCGTACCGCGCTGCCGCTTTCACCTCGCCGCCGGTCGCCTCCGTCCTCCTCTCATCGTTTGGGTGAGCGCATTGACATCCCCGCACCTTACTCTCTCTTTTGTGCACCTTGTCGGTCGCCGCCATGCCGCGCAACGCCGGTGACCATCGGTCCTGACGTCGGCGCCGCCCTTGCCAGCGTGGCTTAGCCACCTCACTGCCACGTGTGCGCCACCGCGACGCCACCTTAGCGTTGGATCTAACGTGGAACCAATGTGGCGCCACGTCAACCCAGCCCTCTAGAGCCAAAACCCCGTGAGCTTAGTTCATGTGGACCGTGTCTATGACACGTGGGTCCCACATGTCGGCCTCAGCCGTTTTTCTTTGGATTTCTTTTAATTCCAAAATCCTGAGGGCTGACGTCATCCTTGCACAGTAATTGGAATTTCCTGTAGATAATAATTCGGGAAATCATTTAAATTCAGATTTAGAGTTAAAACTTTCAAAACCCATATCTTTTGCATCCAAACTCCGATTTGGTTGTTTCAAATTTCTAAATTTGTATAAAATTAATATCTAGTTAACTAAACTAAAATTATTTGATTTGGAGTTAGTTTGATTTGTATTTTTGAATTTATTTGAATTTCAATTGAATTTATCGTATTTTCGCGTATAGACTTCGACGACTCCGGAGAGTTCGATCCTTCAGAGGATTTAGAGTACCAAGACTTCAACAAAGGAAAGTTATACCATTGACCATATTGCTCCTAATATTTTAATGTTATTTAATTTAATTTTTAAATTATTATTGCATGTATACTTTTATTCAATTATTTAAATTCCTGTTTAAATACTTAGTTCTTCCAATTCCTTTTACACAGCCAATTTGAATATTGATCATCATTTCCTTGTCACCATTAGATAAAATAATATTGAGAATAATCATATGCTTAGCCAATGCTTAGACCATAATTGTGATTTTGGGAGGATTTAGCCAAATCATTTCAAACTTGGTTTAAATTTGATTCTATGGTATTGTTTTACCATAGAAAATTTATAAAGTTGGTTTTATTTAAAATAAAATCAAAATGGGTTTGGACTTGGGCGAAATGGATGAATGGTGGGTGCAGGTTTATGCACGGGCTTAGTCTAGTTAGGGTTAAGGCCAGGGTTTAATTTGGAAGACGTTCAAGTCAGTTAAGGACCGGTCTTTGAGCCGCTTCTTGCTATGCCTTACCGTACCACCACATGTCTTGCCTGGGCAGGATCGGGCTTAATAATTTGTGATACCTCATTGTTATTTGTGCCATGTTATTTGTGTGGGTGTTGGTCAGACAGTAGTCCCACCTGGCGCAAGAGGGAGCTCCCGGAGGATGGTTAGTCTAATGGAAGCGAAACCTTAGCGGGCATAAATACCTTAAGGTAGAACATTGTAACAGCCTTGTGATAATTGCTTAGTCACACGCCTTCAGAAGCGTGTATTGGCCGACATAAAGAGCAAATTATCTCGTGTGGGTAAAGCTGTACAAACTCTGCAGAGTAGATAACTATTTGAATAGCCGCGTCCGCGGTCATGGACATGCTAGCAAAGCCACTTTAAGTCAGACTTTGTTTCTTGTTTTAAAATGATTTCAACAGATGATTTTAGGATGATCAATCCTTGTGGTAAAATTGGGCGGTTAACCATGTGATAGGAGGGTATCCTTCACCATTCAATCATGGAGGTTATCCACTATACGACTGTTATTTTAAAATCTGATTTTAGAAATAGTATAAAAATGGCCTTGGAAATTAATAAGAGTATTTAAACTGAAAATGCTGTTTTATGCAAATTGAACCCTGCCAATATCATTTGTCTACCTTATGCATGCATCATAAATCAATATTGGGTGTAACTTGCGAGCACGGAAGTTGTGCTCGCTCTTGCTGAATATCTTTATTCAGGAGAAGACTTCTATCAGGACGGTGAGGACACCGACGCTTAGGCTACGCCCCAGATGATTGCCTGTGGCTAATCGTATGTCCTACTACTATTGCTTTTGCTTTCGTTGTGTTATTTATTTATTTGGCCTCAGGCTCCATTTGTATTAAACTCTAAATTATTATTGTTATTAATAGAATGCGTGATATGTTTGTGATATCATTTTTGTAAAACTGTGTACACTAGAAATCCTGGACTAGTGTATGAACACAGAGGATTCAGGATCCTTCGTTCTCGGGTTCGACACGCGACCTCCACTTTGGTCACGACCACCCTTTTGGTTTTCTTGGAAAGACCACCCCCTTGTGCCGTGACCTCCCTTTGTGCCGTGACCACCCTTTTGGTCTTCTTCCAAAGACCACCCCCTTGTGTAGCGACCTCCCTTTGGTCCGCGACCTCCCCTTGTGCCGCGACCACCTCTTTGGTCACGACCACCCCTTGTGTGTCGAGACCACCCTCTTGGTCTCTTGCAAAGACCACCCCTGATGTCACGACCTCCCCTTTGACCGTGACCTTCCCTTGGGTTGGACCATCTTTCCAAATTTTGACCGGTCCCACCTGGCAGCTCTGTTCGCCTTCTCCTTCCTCCTGTTGTGTCACTGTTGACACCAAGGTACTCGTGCATTAAATGCTATTGTGTCACATTAAATGCTGCTGCTTTTTGTAGTGCCTGTTCCTTCTCTTGTCTCCTCCCAGACCTGCTTCCATCTTCTCCTTCACCTACTCTGGCACGTGTGTTTCTGATTCCCAGTAACTCTCTTCATTTCCTCTAGGCTATAAAAGCCCGAGCCGCCCTTCTTCATCACCTTTTTTCCTCACCCAGCTCTCAACTCTTTCTTGCTCTCACCCAGTTTTCGTTCTTGGAGTTTCGCTAAGGAGTTCACTGGAGCCCTCCTCGTCACCAAGGAGTTTGCTGGAACTGCACCGCCTTCAACCACCTCGTCGCTGAAGAGTTTGCTGGAGCACTTGCGCCGTTCGCCATTCTTCTCTAGTCTTTTCTCTCTCTCTGTGCCTGGGTGAGTTCCTCTGTGCTTTGTCCTCTTTTGCTCTCACAACCACGTTGCATGGTTGTATCTCTTTTACAACCATGTTGTGTAGCTGTGTTCCTCCTTTGGACCTCCTCCTATGGACCTCCCTTGATCTCCTCAGGACCTCCTCCCGAGAGTCCGTCTCTATTTCAGTGTTTCTCTTCTTGTTCTAGTTTGGTAGCTTTGGTTTTATTTGAATTCATTGTATTCATTTGGTTCTTTGCACACGTGTAGATTCCGGCTACTCTGAAGAGTTCGTGGACCCGGCGACCTCTACCGAATAATTTCAACTCTTCAACGAAGGCAAGTCGTAGACCTTTGATCATGTTGAACATAGTTTTGCAAAATTACTTTGTTTTATATCCACATGTATGGCTATTTGTATAAAAATGGTTTGGGAGTTAGCTAATCACCGACTTGGCAGTATGACCCCTTGAATACTTGTGTTCTACATGTTGTCATGTATCTTTGGACCACCATAGGTTGGGTAACCTTAGTTGGATCTCTTTGTGATAACCAACATGGGTGCATATCTTGCTTAGACTTGCTCTAGTTATGCGTTGTGTCGCGATCACTTGTCTCATAATGTTGAATTTGACTAAGAGAAATATGGAATCTTGGGCACGTACTGTCTTGGCATGTGTTGTCTTGGCAGGTGTTGCCCTGGCATGTGTTGCCATTAATAAAATTTGTTGTGCCATGACTAGGGTGGTCATTGGCCGGGTTGAACCCAAAATATTTTTGCTCGGGCGAGTAATCATGCAGTAAAGGGGGTGCTTTATGCATACTAGGATGTGGAGGTCTTGCCTGAGCACCCGCTAAGGACTTAACCTTATAAGAGTTTGATCCGAGCCTTACCGTACTACCACAAGTCCATTGTGGGGTGGATCTGGCCAATTAATTGGCAATGCTTTGATTCGGTTTCGTTTTGGTGGAAGTGTGGAAGGACCTGGGATTTACGCCCACACTTGGCGCAAGAGGGGGCCAGAAAGGCAAAACCTTAGCGAGTGAACTAAGTCAAAGCAGAACCTTGTAAAGGCCTTGTCACGTGCTCTAGCCTGCTTACCTAAGGTAGTGAGCAGGGGCATCGACGGGTGCCAAACAAACTAGAGTACTCGTGTCTTGTGGGTAAAGTTGTACACCTCTACAGAGGATAGAATCTATTCTAATAGCCGTGTCCTCGGTTATGGACATGCTTGGTGATTTCACGCAAGGGGTAGCTATTTCTAAAACTTGTTGGTCTTAGCTGGTTCCGAGCGGTTTGGCTCACGACCAGGGTGGTCGTGAGTGGTTTGGCTCACGACTAGGGTGGTCGTGAGAGGTCTGGGACGTGACCAGAGTGATCACGAGTTGTTTTCAAAGAACTTGTTACTTATGTGCTAATCTTTCAACTTGTGCCTTGTAATCTACTTATCGTATTTCATGTCAAAGTTGAAATATGCAAAGTAACCATAAAGCTAACCTTGTTGAGCCTTGCATAAATATTATCTGCATACTATTCCCTACGGCTTGCTGAGTACATTCAAAGTACTCATGGCTTGCACTCTCTGTTTGATCAGCAGCTGATGAAGACCTCACAGGGTGCTCCGAGCTCTTTGAAGAGGAGGTCTTTGAAGACCTCCCGTGCTAGGACATCCTCCACTCGATTGCCTGTGGGCATGTTGAATAGCCTCCATGTGTTCTTTTGTGTTCCGCTGTGAACTTTTTTTTTTGCTGTAGCCCTGCGTGGCAAGACCTCTGTAAAAAGCTTGGTCGTAAGGTCTTTTGCTTATATTGTTGTTAATTTGTCTGCTTCACCTATAGTTTGTTGTATGGCTGTGATCATATCGTTGTTGAAACTGTGCGGGCCAGCTACTGATTATGGGACTGGTCCAGTATGCATAGTGGGTCCCAGGGGTTGTTACCTGGGGCATGACACCCATAGCCCGGACACGTCATGTGCTGACACGTAGTAGCGTCTGCACAGCCACCGCCTGGACGCGCCTCGTCCGCACGGCCACCGCCTGCACGCCCCTCATACGATGCGGCCACTACAACATGGTGAGTTGCTGACGTAGAATCCACAATCTTTACATTAATCGTGCTTTAGTCAACGATTGCAAATGTGTTTTATTGCACAGAATGTGTTTAATTGATAAGAGCGAAACTAATGCTGGTATAATTGTGGTTATGCTTCTGTTAGTTCTGATTTATTCATGCTCGTAGGATTGGACATGGATGGTCATAGGTGAAATGTTTGAACAAAAGCTTTTCTGGAATCATGATGTCACTGAAGTAAGAAAGGAATGACAAATAGTTGGTAGTGATTTTAATGCAATGGCATTAGACAAACATTGCAACAATGCAATTTCACATTAGCATGCAACTGTAAGCTCTCAGTTTCTGAATAGTTTAGTTGGGCAGGTAGTGAAATGCATCTTCCAACTTGCCATTCAAGGAGAGTAGTGGCAACATTTTTTTTCAAGAGTTTACCACCAAAATTCCAACCTGCTAGGTCTGGAATACAAGTTCACTGTGAAACATTCCTTAGTTGTATGGTAACACAAACCGATGGAAGCTGCTTGACATTTTGTCTAGTAGTCATCTAGTAATGTGTATCATGGAAAATATTTTCTATTGCATTTTATGGTTTAGTTCCACATTCTACACTGAACCTTTTCGCTTCATTAGGTTATTTGTGATGCACACTCATGCCTCTTTTCCCCTCTTTTCTTGTTTTATTCCTTCCAGGTCAAGTTTGCAATTGGGTCGTTGCGATTACGGGTTGGCTGTCTAATTGTCCAAGCGGTAATGATAGTATCTTGTACCTGAACCGGTGGCTCACTTTTTCTAAGTAATGGGGAAGAGGACTGAAACATACCACTGAAAGACTCTACTGAGACAAAAAGATGGGCTGTCAAGAAGGTAGAGGAGGTAGGATGGGCAGTTCGTCAGATCTAGTATGGATCGTACATGGACGATAGTTGGAGTCGGCGGCTCATCACAGACTGTTCAGAACCGTCATCATAGACGGTTTTTGAACCGTTTGAGTTTATATGTCTGTGACGATATAAGGTCATCACAGACGGTTTTTGAACCGTCTGTGAGAAAGCTATCACAGACGGTTCAAAACAAGAACCATTCGTGGTAATTGATTATCCAACGAGCCAAATAACGTCGCAATCCGAGTTCGTATGCAAAAGTTATGGCGGTTTTACCAAACAGTGCGCGATCTGCCATCTATATTTTTGCCCAAACCAAATAACTTAACATGAACTACACATGCACAGAGAGCTTCCAACAATAACCACAACATCACCTACATCACAGTAGCATCAACTCAATCCATTCACAGAGCACTAACACTAGTTGTCAGTAATCCACATCACAGAGCAAAGGGGGGAGTAGAGAGAGTGAGGTCGTGGGAGGCCGGTGCGACGGGGTCATGGGAGGCCGGTGCGACGGGGTCATGGGAGGCCGGCGACGATGAAGTGGAAAAGGCCGGGGGCGACGATGTCGTGGGAGGCCAGCGACGATGAGGCCGGGGCGAGGTGGAGGAGGCCGCGGGCGACGAGCTCGGGGGAGGCCGGAGCGCAAGGTCAGGGTGAGACGGCGACACTCGGTTAGAGGAGAGATAGCAGAGGAGGAGATGGAGGTGTGAGGTCGTGGGAGGCCGGTTAATATAAAGCGAGTTTCGGCAGCCCGCCCATTAAGTCCAAATTTTCATTTTCCCGCCCAACAAAACAAAAGTATCATAGACGGTTTTTTCTACAAAACCGTCTGTGATATGATTATAATCACAGACGGTTCGTGAATAGAACCGTCTGTGATGTCTCGATTATCACAGACGGTTCTTCTTAAGAACCGTCTGTGATTGTTACGTATCACAGACGGTTCCTTTGGAGACGGTTCCAAAGGAACCGTCTGTGATAGGGCGTCTAGGATAACATGTTTTGTAGTAGTGATTAGGCATTTAACTATTCCCTAAAGCATTTTTATACAACTAGCAATGCATGTTTATATCAAGCAATATAATTTTGTAAAATGGGTACGACATGATCAAATGTCTACGACTTGCCTTCATTGAAGAGTTGAGATGCTTCAATCATTGGGTCCAAGAATTCTTCCGAAACACCGGAATCTATACGTGCGAACAAAGCCAAATAAATAAAACAATTCTAAATAAAATCCAAAGATTACCAAATAAGCACCAATAGAAAGATAATGAATTTAGACGAATTTAGAAATTTGAATCACTCGAATCGGAGTTCGGATGAAGAAGATACGACCTTTGGAAGTTTGAAAACACATAAAATGAAGAAATCTGGATTTTTGGGATTTTCTAATTTATTTCTCTAAAGGAAAATCGGTTTATTGCGTCATGCTGACGTCAGCCCTGGGATTTTAATTTCGGCTGAATTAAATTTCCAAAGGAAATCCAAAAATACCACATCAACACCACGTGGGCTGCCACGAAGGCGATTGTGCTAACGTGGCTGTAACATGGTGCCACGCGGCGGTGCCACGTGAGCACCGAACGGCGGCGAGCACGGGAACCACGTGTCTCGGTGAACGGTGGGGCTCTGGTGGCTGGTGAGGGCACCAACACGAAGAGGGGGTTGAGGTGGTCTTGATGCTCACGATCTCGATGACGCGGTGCTAAGGGAAGGCCGGCGGCGAGGAGGAAAAAGTGGCGGCGGCGATGGTTAGCGGCGGCGTTGGGGTTCCGACGAGCTCCAGAGGGCGGGGAGGTGAGCCCAAGGTGGCCCTCGACCTTGCGATGCTGGAGGTGGAGTCATTGGCAGCGGAGGAGGCTCTGCGGTGGCGCTAGAGGCAACGGTGTGAAGCTCGGCTGGCGGCGGCGGAACTCAAAATACGGTCGGGCTAGGGCAAGATGGAGGGAGAGGATTGGGGGGGGGGACGCAAGAGGAGCTCACGGGGCGCACAGTGCTCCATCTTATAGGGGAGAGGAGGTCCAGAGGGCGAGATGGGTAGCGGTGGATTTTGCGGAGCTCTGAACCGGCGCGGCATGGGTGTGGCACGCGGAGGCAGCAGGGCACGGGGAAAGGAGTGGGTGGTGGGAGCGGGTGCGACCATGACGGGCGGTGACGTGGCGCGGTCAGAGAGTGGGTGAGGCCAGTGCAAAAGCCGCGCGCGCTCGGCATGGAGCTACAACGGGCGGGGAAGAAGATGACTAGGAGGGGCTGACAAGCGGGCCCTCTGTCGTGGCGGATGGATGGCGCGGAGCGGGTGTGTGCGCCATGAAATGGGCCAGAGAGCTAGGCCGCACGGGAAAAAGGGGTGGGCCGAGAGGGAGATTCGGCCCAAAAGCCGAAGGGGAATTAAAATTCCTTTTCGAATTAAATAAATACCAAAAAGCAAAAAGGTTTTCAGAAAATAGTTAATAAAGCCAAAAAATTCTAGAAAACTGCACAAAAATTTCTTGAACTATTTAGGACTTAATAAAAATATTTTTATCTTAACTTTAGCTTTTAATTTTGCAAATAAAATATTTTTAACTTTGGGACAAAAAGGAAAACCCTTTTCAAAAATCCAAGAAATGACTTAAAATAATATTTTTGACTTTAAATCCAAAATAAAATATAGAAAACTTTAAATAAACCAACTTTTGAATTAATTGAAGTTTGATTATTTCAAATTAAACTGTTTTTGATTTCTAAATTTCAAGTTAAGCTTTAGCAATTCAATAAAACAAAATGGTTAATTTTAAAATTTTAAAATTTTCAAAAAGCCCAGAAAATAGGGATGTTACAGTAAGACTCCACCATATGTGCAAACACCAGGTGGCAGGTCATTGCCCATAATCTGGCATCCTATGTGCATTCCATGGACAACTAGTGTGGCGCTACCTTGTCTACAAAATCTGGGCTCCATGGAGCCCATATGATGTCGTTGTCTTGCAACGACTCGAACTCGTTGTAGAATAATAAGTAGCATCTCGCCGGTCTGTCGTTTGCCCAATGTAGATGGTAGTAGTCCACCGGTAGCCCGTAGTGGGCTCGTCTATCGGGTCGTGCAACTCGGGGTACGGATGCACTACTTTCTCAAAGGAGGGCCACCCAACAGGGAAATGCTTCTAACTCCATAGTTGCAGGAGTACGTAGCATACTGCAAGGCTTGGTTTAACACCAGTGTCGGCCACGAAGTGTCACACAACCCCCTGTATGTGGTGCAAAGGACAGCTGATCCCCAGCTGTACTGAGGCGTCGCCCATGCCTCTGCGTCAGCCAAAGACTCAGCGATGCGGGCGAAGCTTGGTTACATCCAATCGCCCTGTGTGGTGGGAAACATGACCGAACCAAAGAGATAAAGAAGGTAAGCGACGAGGTTTGTCCTAACAACCTCGTTAGGTGCATTGTGTGGGCATTGACTGAAATACCTCAGCCAAGTCCGAGGGATGCCATGGGCACTGTTTGGGACACGTATGTGGAACCGATGCCCTAACCTGGCCTTCCAGTCCGTCAGCGGATGGCCTATAACAAGTCGCTCACCCCGGATCGGGAGACCGGTCAAGAATGAGACGTCCTGGAGAGTGACCGTCATCTCTCCCCACCGAAAGTGGAAGGTGTGCGTCTCGGGCCTCCACCTGTCGACAAGTGCCAACAGTAGGCTGCCGTCCAAGGTGAAGTAGTGTCCGACAAAGAGCAGCCTCGCAAAGGGCAACAAGCCCGTGTCCCAAAGGACTAGGATGTAGCGAGTGTCCAGCTGTCAGTAATCCCTCTCGGCCCGAAGCACCAGGGGTGTAGGGCCATCCGCGTCCCCAGCGATCCACGACTTGCACCGGTGATTCTCGTCATAGTATGGTTCCAGAAGCTTTGGTAGAGGCATGTCTTGAAAGAGATGGAAGAGACAGATAATTAATGAAAAATCGATAGTGGCGATAAATTACTAGAAATTTAAAATTATGACTAAATACAAACAACAAATTAATGCACACTAATTAACTACAACCAAATTGATTACGACTAATTAAAATGCGACTAAATTAATTAGGACTAATTAATTACCACAAATGAACCTATGTTACATAATGACAACTACATTATTAATGACTAAATTAATTATGACGAACTAAATAACACTAAATAATTACGATAAATTTATTACCATAGATTAATAGCAAAAAAATAATTACGACTTACTAAGGCCACTAAATTAATTACGACTAATTAATGACTGCTAATTAATCATGTTTGATAAAATATGCCTAAATTAATTATGACTAAATAATAACGGCTAATTATTTAAGACTTAATTCCAACTAACTATTTATGACTAAATAATTGAGTAAAACTAAGTAAATACGACTAATTAATTAAGTAACTAATTAACTATGCCTCAATAATTACAACTAATTAATTACGTAAGATTAATTTAACTATAGCTAATTAATTACAACTAATAAACTCGCAAAAATTTAATTACGAAAATTTGAAAACGACTAAGTTAAGCACACCTGAATAAGTAGAACTAATTAACTACGAACATTTCACTACAACTAATTTACTAACCACACAATTAATAAAGAAATTACGAATGAGGAAAAATTTACCTACTAATATGGCTGCTAATGACGGCTGTAAATGATGCTTAATCGTTTGCGAAAATGAAATTTACAGAATGAGCGATAATGAGAAACAAAATCGCGTCGCCTCAAAATTTATAGCCACTGTGGGAGCAATCAAATTGCCTCCCGCGTGCGATGCTTGCATGCATGCATGCATCTGCAAACAAGGATGCGACGGGTGGGGAATAAATGGTAAAGGGCGATGGGGAAGTGATGGAGGTGACGGCGCGCGTGGGTGTATGCATGCATGTCCGAGTGGTGGTCGTGCGGTGGCGCCGCGTCCGGACGGTGGCCGTGTGGAGGGGAATTCAGGCGGTGGCCGTGTAGAGGAGAGGATCCGGGCGGTGGCCGTTCGGAGGAGGGGAATCCGGGCGGTGGCCGTGCGGAATTGCGCACGTGGCGGCGTGAGGCTCGTCCGGGTAGTAGCCATGCGGAATTGCGCACGTGGCGGCGTGAGGCTCGTTCGGGCTGACATTTTCGCAAATACAACATGATGAGAGCCATTTTCTCTAATACGATACGGAACAATGCCATTTAGGTCAAAACCTTGAAATTGTACATCTCATCTACCCCCATCAACCATGCATGACAGGCCAGTTGACCAAAGAAGAACCTGAATAAAGTCAGCGTCATCAACACCCAGCAAGTAATTATTTGTTCTTCGTTTTTATGGCGTTTAATTTTTTCTTTTAGTTTAAAAACAGCGCTAGTAAGCCGCAGAACCAGTGTTGCACGATAGGTCACTACCAGGATTCGGATTTTCCCTAATGGCCGAAAACTGTCAGGACGGCCAAAAACCTTTAGTTAACACCACTCAATGTTATACGAGTGCCTATAAATTTGAGTAATTAAGTGGTTTCTAGAAAAGGCTTATTGCGCCTATTTAGCTGAAAACTGCATAAAATGGAGTGTTCAAACGACCTGACTGCCTAACATGACAGCCCAAAGACTAATCATAAGCTAGCAAAATGCCCCAGATTAATTCAACAAAAAGAGAACAATGCGATACGATCTATCAGTGGGGCTGGAGAGAGCTCATGTATTCGATGACACACCACATGCATCAGATGATTGATCGGATAAGCGACAACATATACGTACATACATGTAACATGCATGTTGGCCGAGGAGATGAGCATAGATTGTTCTATTATTTCACATGGCGATAGTTACTACGTACCAATTCGCCTGTAGAGGGGGGCACAGGCTGTGTATATAGCACCTACATTGACCGTCAGATTAGGTGTGTAACGCTGTATCCTTGGGATTGAGATCCTCTATATTAAAAGAGTCAATACAGAGAATCTACAGTATATGAACATTAGGAGCGGATTTTTACTGTCCGATCTTTGATCGAGAGAAAGCTACAGTATTTTGCTACAGTGTTTTCTCGGGTATGCGGAGACTGGCATGGTGCTTTTTCCACTGTTGATCGCTATGCTAAGACCGGCATAGTGTTTTTCCCACCGTTGCTACTCTCACGAAAAAATCTGTTCGTACGGTGGATATCTATAGTAATACAAAGTATCTGGATCCGTATCCTTGCTCTGGGCATTGGAAGATACGCATGTGTGCGGACGACCAAGTCGTTAATTCCGTTGCAAAATTAAAGACCGAGGAACGACAGTGCCAGCTGTGTGCATGTGACGGGTATCACATGAATTTATATATCATATATGTGTTGTTTTCCCAATCAAAGACCTGTAGATTTCTTTCATGGTACTGTCACCAAGCAAGACAGGAAGGGGGGCACATCATTCATGCATGGATGAACATGTCTTGAGTAATGTTGTAACAAATGAGTTCCTTGATTTAAAGCAGACTCATATTCATATGTTTGTGTCACACAAGTTTGTTAGGAGAAAAAGATGTCGAGATACACCATATATTGCCCGTCTTTTCTTCAAGCTCAAGCTTCTGGCTGAACTAACATCTACGTGAAACTGAATATGCTATACGCTATCCTTGCCGGTTGTCTTTTTGTTTGAGACCCGGTGGCACAATTTTGAAGGAGAAAAAAATGTGGTACTTGAAAGGTTCGGTAACCAGACTAGTTAAGTAGGTTGCAGTGGTGGACTAGGTCATTGATTGAGTCCACGTTGTAGGCCTGCTGGTGCAGCATAGATATGTAGTAGTGCCAAATTGTAAGTAGCTTCTTAACTTTTTTCCTTAGAAGGTTAAACTTTTGAACAAACCGATTGACAAATGAAACCCGGTAAGGGTTTGTTTGAATAGGAAGAGATCAGAATAAAATCAATCTTTTTAGATTGAAAGAGATTTTAATTCAAATTCTAAGTCAATACAAATAAATTAAGTTGGATCACAATATATTCAAACAAGCCCTAAAAAAAATATACGTAACACGTAGCATCGACCCAACGAGACATAACCATCGAGTTTTGGCCAACACACAACTGCATCCAACTAAAGTGTCCGAAAACTACTCGTCCAGAGGAAGTATATGTCCAAATCAATCTATGGATAGGCTCGTCCAGAGGAAGTATATGTCCAAATCAATCTATGGATAGGCACGTCCATGCCCTATGTATGCATTCCTTGCATCTACCCGTACCGATAGACGATCCAGTCCATGTGCCACTGCCGCATGTGCCGCTGCCTTCCCATGCGACGTGACCACCTCGCAGCTAGCGCATGTGACCGCAAATTCCTCTCCCCCTTGGCCGTGTTCACGCAGCGTGCAAAAACACCACTTCAATTCATCCCTCCTTGCATGGGGCTCGCTAGCTCTTCTATACTAATCCCCCTCTCTAAACATGCAACCCCTTATCTTTTCGTTGGCTTTATGATCTTATTTTCTACGAAGGTTTGCTCTATGATCTGTGCATTGAACATAGAAGCATTTGAACTTTTGAATATCAAACATGAAACTTAACTCGATATTAGCACTAGTTAGTTGTTGAGATTTAGAAACATACTCGATCGATCAAACTTGACCTCTTGGACTCCTCTTCTGCTTTAGGAGAGAAGTACTGATCGTGTACAAGCCCGGTATGGATCGGGAGAAAATTTTCTGATTCCTACAGGAGAATTTTTTTTGATTCCTACCAGGATTGAACTGTTTCACGTAAAAATCCCGCGTTACAAAAAGGAGCTTAGAGGAATTGGGGTCATTATAAATACGACTGTACAGAAACAGATGGGGGGATAAGTGCACACTGAATGGCATGGAATGGGATCCACCGCCTGTTCTTCAATGGGTGAATCTTGGTAGCTACTAGCTAGGCTTTCTAGCTGATGCCTCTTCTTACATGTTGGCATCCAAAGGGACAGCCTTCAGTATAACCAGGAAAGGGCAATGAATTGAATACTACCGTCAAGAGAAGGCGAAAACAACACAAAGGAGTTTGGTGCTATGATTGGATTTCTGTTTTTTTACCTCAATCTAACAGCATGAGCAAAAGTAGGACATGCATGCATCAGTTAAATAGCAAGACTGATGTACTATCTAAATGATTGGTGAAGATTAACATGTAACCTCACTATTTCTTTTATTATATGAAAATATTTATTTTTGCTGAGAAGCATAAATACCATATTCATAAAACTATCGGCCTGCTTAGGTACCTATGGTTGACTAGCAAGTTTCTAGGCATTACAAAGTTCATTACTACTATTAATTCTTGGTGGGATTGGTCCCAGCCGGCCTGGCCACGTCGCCCCCAAAAAGACATCCGTCCGATCGCGCCACGCGAGTCTCTGGACTGTCGGATTCGCGACGGTGCGCTTCGTGCGTTTCGCTCGCTGCTGCTGGGACGCGCGTCCGCTCGATGCCCGCTTCTTGCTTCGCTCGGTCGCCGTGCCGCTCCAGTCGCCCGCACACACGCGTCCGCTCGATTTCCGCTTCTTGCTTCGCTCGACGCGCGTCCAGTGGCCCCTACCTTCGCCGAAGCGACGCGTACGTGCCCACGCCGAGTGGTGCGGGAGACTTCTAGTCTCCGTAAAGCTGAGTGTAAACTTAACTTTTACCAGACTTATCACGTTGTCACCTGAGGGATCAAACTGAGTAACTGACACACACCCTTTGTTTAGTTACTGCATATCTGCAGTGCATGCATGAACCCACCCCCATAAAAATCAGCGTTAAAGCCTAGTTGAAGAAAGGAATCCTCCTTTGCCTGCCCGATACAGTAGCTCATCAGAGCAGATCCAGATTCCTCGTCACTCATTCTGCTCATTCTCTTCTCTACAGATTTTAATCCCTAATAACTCCTTACAATGTTCTTTTCCGAAAGTTTCTTTTCCTGATATTGAGGTGGATATGGCTCATATCCCGTCGAATTAACGGTAAATCCGTCTAAAGGCTTGTTTGGATGGATTAGGAGTATGTTCAACCCCTTCAGTTTGAGAGGGATTTTAGCACACTTTTCCTATCAATCCGAGGGCATTGAGTCTAATGTCTTTATAACGAAACAAGCCCTAATGGACTTGGATGCACCAAACCATTCAATTTAGATCTGATGCTCAACAGTGTGGCTCGAGAATTCCTGAAGAGCAAGAGAAGAAAACCATCTGCTTGGTAGGGTTAAATTTTGCACATTGTATCATAAAATAGCAGTGCACTCCAACCACCGTTCGCCTAATATTGCTCTATAGAGACCTGAACAACCTGCTCCTAGTGCTCCATCATGGTTGATATCTTAAGCCTTAATAAAGAGAGAGGGTACTAGTAAAGATCATGCATGTAATTAAATGAAACAGCCTAAGATACTACACCATAAGAAACCATGCATTGAGAAGATAGTATCCTAACACTCCTCATACACTAAAGAAACTATACTAAGATACTGTCCATTGAGAGCAGCCTTAGATAGCATCATAGTAAAGTTGGCTCCTGATCTACCTAAAGGTGATATAGCCATATCATTAGAAAGTCCAAACAAAATTACAGATAAACTCGGTTTCCCTTGGTCTGTGTTTTACACAATAGGAGTAGGACACACGAATTAAGAACAACAGCTGCTTGAGCAAACCGATTGGCTCTGCAACTTCTTCTTTTTATTATTTGAAGGCAGGCTCTGCAAGCCTTTGTGTGCTACTCATGGCATGTGGCCTACTGCTGATTGCCGGCTCTCGGAGGCCGCGCCATTCTGGATGCCTTCTTGCAGGGGAGCCGTCCGGAGTGAAGCATTACATTAGATTATGACACTGCGTACTAATGTGCCCTCAGAAAGCCGCGATTAATTATGACATCACATGGGCAGCACCGCAATCATGCGTGCTTCCCATGTATCCTCCACTGCATGTGGTCACTTTGTAGCTCCAACTCCAAGTGATCATGTCACTTGCCTTTGGGGAATACATTAGCAGCTGCTAATGCACCGTGATTCAGGACCATGCATGCCCAATGCTCTTCCTTTTTAAATTTTACTGGTCTACGTCTGTGCACATCGATCTAGTGTTTCTTGCATTCGTATGCATGTCAAAGGCTGTATGTCGCCGCTCCTTGTGTGTTTGTGTCATTTGATCAGAAATCATTGCACGGAATAGAGGATCGGCGAGGAAGCCAACGTCACACACGACCTGGTCCGATCTAAGCCACCCGATTTCTTATCCGGGAGATGGAGGGTGCGGATCCCTTTGTACCAGGACTGCATGTGAGGGTGACACCTGACATGAAGGAAGCCAATAGGATAATTAATCTCGATGCTGACCCTTAACTAATTGGTTTGTCCATGCTGTCATGAATTTTGGTACTAGCAGATGCTGGACCAATGATCATGAGTACTGAACTTTTGGAGGCATGTACTGATTAAGTAGTGGTTACGATCCTGTACCACCTGTCCTTAGATTTTAGCCTGTCATTTAGTTAGAGGACATGCTTTCTGTAGCTGTAAGGGAAAAAGAAAGGCAAGAGACTGCAGGTGTGGGTGTCTGGGTGATTATGAATTTTTGAGACTGAGTTGCCGTGAGACACGATTAACAGTTAATGTTTGGGAGACAATCCTTCAGAGTAAAGCAATTGATGCGTGTGTAGATTCTACTCCATAGCAAACTTGCTATGCTACTTTCGAATCCTATGTTCTACGATGAATTAAACACAAACTTTTAATTTGGAACTCGCACGGCCTATTTTGATGCAATGAAGCTTGGCGGAATGTGATTGACTATGCGTGAGAAATGTAAGATGAACGGTGAATGACGAACTTAGGATCGGCGGTTCATCGCGGCCGCCGTTTTTTTACAACTAGGTCTTTATTTCGGTTTTTTTTTGTTTCTGAACTTTTTTGAACTTGTACATTGTTTATTTCTCTCTTTAATGTAATAACGGCATTATCACCGTGTCATCCCAAAAAAATAAATTAATTAAAATATGGGATGCCGAAGTAAAGTTGCTTATAAATGCCCAATGCCTATCCTGCTAAATCAAGTCAACCGTTCTGGGACAAGCGATCTAAGAAGCCTACGGTAGACATGTAAGTACGTAACGTAATAAAATACCCAGCACGTCATGTTCTTTTCTGAGTTGATGTGGCAAGACTCACAAAGTTTTGTTTACACGCATATACTGTATGTTTTTGCGTAAGGTGTACCTCTTGCTGGTCAGCTGTACTCATTTCTGTTTTTTTTAAATAATATTAATTTAAACAATAATTACAAAAATAAATAGCTGATTTTTGTCACAAAAATAGGCCCTTGTCACTATTTGAAATTGTGAAATAATCACATCGTCATTTTAATTGGCGATAGTATCTCTGTCACCAATTGGAACAATGCCGAGAGGGTCCTGTCGCTATTCCAATTGGCGACAGGAGTCCGTCGCCATTTAAAATGGCGAAATGACCCTATATTTTTTTAATTTATGTGTAGATAATTCAGCCTAAAGATTTAATGTATTTCACGAAGTTTCTTGGTAAATACCTTGAAGTGCCCACGTAGATCGGAATCCGAAATTGGAGAAGATAATGAAATGTGAAGTAGAGAACACGAGATTGGCGGCTCAATTTGGAACGCAAGTTCGGCGGCACAATAACACAAATAGCCCCATTCGAAGCGAAATGAAAAAAAAATATTTGAATTAAGGGTTGCCATGCGCGTTGTTGTTCCGATTGTGTTGTTTGTGGAACCGATTTCTTCTAACAAAGATTACGTAATATTTAATAGTCGAAATATTTTGGAAAAGAGATGTAAGTTTGAAAGACTTCATAATTTAATTATGAAATACATGGCTCGCTGGGGTTGGTTACGTACATTAGAAACGCCAACATGCACAAATCGACAAACCGAAATGCACCTACGATACATGTGCGCCTTTTTGGAATTGGAAAAAGGTTGATTGGAATGAAATCGATTAGTCTTGGCAGCTCATTGGTCCCTTCCCCTTGTCTCTGGACTACTCGCGGCGGCGGTCAGTCTCGAAGTCAGCCATGTTCTGCGAGATGGTCTGGATGATTGAATGATGTTAGGATAGCACAACGCAGGGCCAAATTAATAATTAGGATGCAAATTGAACATAACTTACTGCTTTGATCCGCACTGCGCCCAGGCGACAAGGAGCGCTAGGACGGCCGCCGGTCTCACTAGCAGGAGCCTTCCCCTTGTCCGCCGGTCTCATACTCAGCTTTCTGTTCGGGGGTCCTCCACCACCACCATACTTTCTTGGGCTCCTCCGGTGCCTTTTCAATAGGATTGGATTCTTCGCACACACATTGTGGACATGGGAACTTCGGTGGTACCGGCGCATCCTTCATATAACAATCCGGGTAGGGTTTAGCCATCTCGGCAAGTCAGTTGCGCTTCCGTAACATCTTCGCGTAGAAGTTCACCAACGAGTCCGACATCTCCTTCCTCTCTATTGTGTGAACCAAGCTTTGGTAAAGTATTGGATGTGGTGGTGTAGTATCCTCCTCCAGCTATCTTCTCCCTCCTTTTATAAGGGGTCTTTCTACGTGGCGGAGTGTGATCTTTTTGGTCTGAAAAGGTAGCGTTACAGTGTGTTGTCATCTCGGTCTACAAAAGTGGCAGTGTGTGGCGTGTCGTGCTGCGTTCTTTTCGGTCTGAAAAGGTAGCGTGGGCAAAGTGTGGTCTTTTAAATCTGAAAAGGTAGCATCACAGTGTGTTGTTATCTTGGTTTGTAAAAGTGGCAGTGTGTGGCGTGACAGTGTACGATCTTTTCAGTCTGAAAAGGTGGCATGGTGGAGTGTGGTCTTTTCGGTCTAAAAAGGTAGAGTCGCAGTGTGTTGTCATCTCAGTTTGCAAAAGTGACAATGTGTGGCATAACCGGGTGCGGTCTTTAAGGTCTGAAAAGGCGTCGTGTTAGAGTGCAGTCTTTTCGGTCTGAAACGGTAGTGTCGTAATGTGCGGTCATCTCGCTCTGCAAAAGTGGGGTGTAAAGGCGAGACGCATGGTTGTGTGGGGTGTCAAGATGTTGACTCCCTCACATGGTTACCTATACACACAAGAACAAATAGTATCGAAACACAAAACTAGCATAATGTAAGTTGTACATAAATTACAAGAAAAAAAATATCTACTTGCGGGCCCTCTTGGGGCGTACCCCACGTGTGGTCCCTGGCCTCGTCCGGGGCTGCTGCGGGCACTAGTACGAGTACATCAAAGGCTCAGGTAGCCGGGGTACCTACCGACGTGAGTATCCTAAGGGGGTGTCGCGAGGGGGTCCTGCGTCGGCTGGCTCGGTCCGGGCACATCGTGTAGCTGTGAAGCCCTAATTATAGAGACCTGGCTGCTCTCGCCGCGTGAAGACCTACCGCCCTGGCGCCGTAGTGTCCACGCCTGCTCGAACTCGAAGTCCCCAGAGCATGATTCCTCGTGCGACACCACCTCCTCGTCCCAAAGGGGTGTACGAACAGTGAAACAATATGCATGTAAACATGGCGAAAATGATGAAATAGTATGTTATGCATGCAAACAAGATAGACACACCTCGTCGCACGAAGGCAGCGGACAACTCCGCTTACTCGTGTCCCGTGTACGAGTGGAACTCAGCACCTGTCAGAGAACATTACCGTTAGTAACTAGTGGAGTTCGAAATAAACAACCAGATGTGAGTATTTCATGTTGACCTACGAACTGTGCTGATGTACTCTCAGCACGGTGCCACGAGGACCCACCCTCCACATCCGAGTGAGTAGTCGTGGGGCGTGACGCACCATGGCTCACCCCGTCCACGCAAAGGTGGGTCCACCACCTCCCTCGGCCTACGACAAGACGCAAGCTGGATGCCTCGCCTCGTCTTCTCGACGAACTGGTCCATGATCTCTTGTATCTCCTGCACCGTCATACTGAAGCACTCCCCGAGCGTCATACGACACACGGAGGTCGCCAAGTCATGCATCTCCCATTGTAGATCGACCTGTACACATAATTAACAAGCTATAAATAAAAAACTTGCGAAGCAAGTAAGAAGTATGGACCGTTCAATATGTACCACGTGATGGAATGTGGAGTCCGACTGGGTAGGGTACGTGTCGGTCGTTGAGGCCTTGTGTCGTGGTGAGTCGTCCATGACCCTAACACAATGAACCCTCGTCCGCCTGGAGTACCACTCAATGTGCTCCTCGTACGTCCCGAAGTAGTAGGGAGGACATCCTCCAAGGCGTGGAGCAACCATGGCCTGTTTTGTAATTTTTTTGACTTTTTTTTGTAATTATCTTTTAAATTAATATTTATTTTAAAAAATCATCATTTCTGCTTCGGTTTTATACTGCTCATTAGCCAGATGTGCTAAAGAGGTGTACTAAACTACTAATCATATGATGAGTGGGGGGGGGGGGGTACTAATGAGAGGTTCGGTGCATATGCCTCTCCCTACCAATTGTATGCACGACTGAAAAAGTTGAAGTCCGTTTCGTCAAGTTTTTTTTAAAAAAACTAGTTCCGTTAGACCAAGGCCCCCAAAAGCCTAATTTTAAGTCTTTAGTCCTCAAAAAGCTCAACTTGTTTCCTGTGTCAACATGATATAGTGGTGAAAGTTTGCTCGTTTTTGTTGAGTGACGAAGCTCTGTGGTGTGTTTTTTCGTCCGCCATTGTCTAGTTTGATATATATGCTTTGATACGCCTGACAAATGTATACATTATGAGAGCTCCAAGATGCATTGGATCCACTTTAAGCAATTATCCAATTTAAGTCCAACGCGTTAGAGCTGACAGCGCAATTCAACGAGGTCTCAAGGGCCAAAAATCATTAGTTGGCTCGCTCACCAAACCTTTGTTCTCTTCTCACAACCCAAGTCAACAACGAAGGACTGATTGAAGAAAGGAAGAACAAAACCACAAAGATGACATTATGAAGAACTGCATCTGATATTTAGTTTAAACTTGAGACACTTCATTGGCACAATTTGGCCTAATCATAAGTAATTAGCTCGAATGAAGCATGCACTTTTTGCTCCTTGGTCATTGGAGTGTACCAAAATTTATGCATCCATACAGACCGTACTGACTGCCACGAAAGCCCTGCTTCACCATCCTTTTTTCCTGAAAGCGAAAAGGGAAGGTGCAAACGCACTCGACATTCAGGTTTCTGACACGAGGGCATACAACCTATGCGCGCAGGACAATGATAATATATTACTGTCTCGCATCGCACCACCTGAATCTGCAGCCTTCGAGCCCAACTCGCCGTGGCTGGCACGAGAGTACGCATGTGACTGGACGGAACGCGCCACACCACCCAATTAACCCGCGAAACGCGCACGTCGCACGCGCCTCGTCGCCGTCACGGCCGGTCCGGCCATACCGCGCGCGCGGCTGATTAGCCATAAGCTAAATCGTCTTGAGCTCACCATGAGCCGTGTCGTCACGGTCTGAGCGTCTTCTTCCGAGGCGTCGTGGCGAGTACATTGCATACAGCCTTGGAAACTACAAAAGGTATGGGCTCGGCACGGCGACGCATCGTGGCACTGACAGTGCCTGCACGACGACGCGCGGTGAAAGGCTAGCCTCGTACAAATTCATGCTCGGGACGGTTTGTGCAGAGTCGCAACAGCTCATGCGCACCGAAACAAACTGAAGCACTGAGATGATTCGACCAGCAAGTACATAGATTCCATCGGGATAACGAGAGCAGTGCAACTGCGCTCGCTGTTTCCAAACTTTTCGGTGAAATGATCGGTGTGATATCGCAATTGAGCTACAAAATTAACCGTGTTTTCTTTGAGCGAACCATATTCACCACGTTGATTCTACGAATCGAAGCAAGTTTCTCCCGCATCATGGTAGATTAACGCATTTAAAACGCACCTGCATCAGTGGGCTACTCCTCTGCGTTAGTTTTACGAGCGATGTGCTGACAGGGGCCGCATCCAGCTCATCAGATTGTCCTATCCTTCCTCACTATTTGTACTGACGACTCCTCTCCAGGCTAGTAGAACCATGGCTTCTAGTCTTCTACCACTAACTGTTGCCTGTAAGAATGTGGTGCTTCCAAAACGCTTGGTATCAGCATCGCAGGTGGTAACCGTACATGCTTTAAGATCTGTGCACGTGAACAATGATAATTAAGACGATCAGTGAGGGCATGAACAGTGTAATCATGTGAACCTGGCCGTAAGCTCAGTCCAGATCGCTCGCTTAGCTTTGTTTTTGTTCGTTTTAGAGGGTAGCAAAGCAAGTGCCTATCGATCGAGTGAGCGTCACAAGCTAAAATAAAAGCTAGCTTACATCGTTAGTACTTTTGTCGAATTTTGGCTATCGATATCTTTTTAAACATTTAGATTAGCTCATGAAAATCATATATGTGGATTGGTTTCGAAAAGTATTATCATAATATTGTATTTTTATTGAGATTTACAAATATATTACAATAATAATTAGTAATCAAAGTTATATTTTGGGAACCATGCCGATGTCCAAAATGATTTGTTTGGCTTATGCTACAGGATCGTTGATCATTTGCTAGTGCGTGTGTCGGCCAACTAATGGGGGTGGTCAGCGGTGATAGGTAAGCGATTGCTTTCTAGTCATAATAAGCGTGTGATGCTGCTTGCGTTCTATTTGTAATGCTCTATTTGGCTCGTGAGATGCACGGAATATCATTGCTCTTGTCTTGTATTAGGGGTAGGGATAAACTATTTTAAGCTCTAAACATCTCATCAGTTCTAAGAGATTACTTTCTGTTCCGCAAATATCAGATGCTGAAATGCTGTTGCTCTTTGGATAGGGGGTTCTGGGCTTCAATTGGGCCTAATGGCCCAAAATGAGACGCTGCGAGAGGACAAAGGCCCACTCGGATAGATTTCCTTTGTTCACGACGCCACGTGGTATATATATTGGGAGGAAATAATCACTTGGGCCTCCGCTCTAGTAGCCCAACTCGGCAGCAAGCCCACTCCATCCCAGCCTCTTAAACCCCCTCCCTCACCTAACGGCGGGAGAAAGCTCCTCCCGAAACTTCGAGAAGCTTCCAGAAGGACGTTCCACGAGCGTCGCCTCTCCTCTCCTCTCCTCATGGCTGCGTCGGCGCCGGCGGCGGGAGGCGATCCCCAGAAGCAGCTCCTCTCCATCATCCGCGACTTCGCCGCCGAGAAGTCGCACGGTGGTAAGCGCCCTCGCCCAAAAAAACACTATGGTTTCGCGTCCTCGGCTGATCCGTTGCGTCTCTCGCTTGTCGTTTGCAGAGCGGAGGGTGTCGCACTGCGGCGGCTCCTCGACTGGCGCCCGGCTGCCGACGCTGGCCGTGGCCGAAACTCGAGGTCATGGCTGCGCAGAAGGCGGCAGCAGGCTGCGTGGGAGCCTGCGCGAAGCCGCCATCGCCGCCGCGTACATCCAGGCACTCGAGGTACCTCCTCGTCTCTCTCCCCAAATTGGTGAATTATCTCTCCGATTACGGCCAGTTCGCCTGATTTCATTCGGCTTACTTGTGGGAGCGTTTAGGCGACGATCTCGCATCTCCAGGAGGAAATCTCGAAGGTGGGCTCTGATCTGGAGGCGCTTAAGGTAATTCCCGAAATTGCTGCAGATTAGTGCTCTGGTTTGTGGATTTAATATGACACGCTTGTATGTTTATGTTGGCGTGTATGATTGGAACTGGAAATGCCGGGATGCGCTTTTGGTGCTTGATGTAATGGCTCTAAAAGAGCAAGGGGGACGGTGAGAGGTGAGTAGGATGTACTTTGTCTAGTGCCCTGTTGCTGGGCTTTTGAGTGCATTTTTGTAGGATAATTTTGTTGGTATCCACTAAATCATCCATCTTTGCCTTGGTTGTTCTTGAGAGCGAGTTCATCGACCAAATGCATGAGTTGAGCATAAAGATAAGGTATGGAATATTTGTTTTGCCTGTGAGAACTCCATGTTGTTTCCTGCACATGCAACATGCTAGGCGGATCCTGCATCTCTTGTTTGCTTTGCTTGTAACCATGCTTGATACTGTAAAAACCCATGCCCATAGGCTGGAACCATTCTATGCTAATCTCTGTTCAAACTCCAGTTTAGGGCTTGAATTGGGATATGAATGGTTGTGTTGTCTGGATCTGAAAATTCCGGACATGCATGAACTAAGGGGCAGTAAAGAACGGAGACGGTTTAACATGAAGTTTGTATTAGGGGTGTTCGCGTAATTCACCATCTCCTACTTTCAGATACCTGTCTTAGTTTTCGAGGCATTGTTAAGATCCTTTACTGTAGTTTGATAAAAATGGCAGACACCTTATGTGGACGGATACTACTAAGTTACTTTGAAGCTTCCAAACAACCAAACGGCATTGACTTTGTACTTTTCTTGTTAATGTCCATTTGGCACTTGCTTGCAAAGTTGAAACTTGTTCTGAAAGTTGCTCTCTTGTTGATTATCTAAAGATAAACAATATTCCTCTTGTGCAGGCAATTTCAACAGATGGTTTCTCTAGAATCAGCAGAAGAGAAGTGCTCTTGGCTGCCATTACCAGAAGGTTAAGTAGAGAGCTCATAATGCATACGTAACACTTTCTGTTCCTGAATTTTGTAATAAGGGTGTCATTTAAAATTTGAATATGTGATGTTCTTAGCGTTTCTGTTTGATTGCTTTTGCATAGTTTTTCCTTTTTCTCTCTAGAAAATAAACTATGGATTGTTGGAGTTGTAAGAATTGTATGTTTGCATTCCTCTCTACAATATTTCTTGGTACCCAAAAGCTTGCTATTTTAGTTGTGTCAAACTGGTGAAGTTGTGCCTAGTAAGGTGATGGCTGATGACTGCTCTTCTATTCTTTTTAAAAAGCTAAACATATGAATTATTCAATATGATAAAGAAGCTTAAAAAAGGTTCCATTTTGATGTTGTTTACATACTTATGAATTTAGATTGTTTTATTGAACTATGTACTACTACATGGCCTCAAAACGACCTTGTTGTTTTGCTCTTCTAAGACCATTTTGTTACCTGGTCAAGCAAGATCTTGTTTCTGAAGGGCATTTATCATGACAATTCTAGAGCTCCTCTATGCTCTCCAATGTGTTAAGTACGAGCCACATGATACCACTCGCTTTTGTTATTATGAATATTTTGTAATCAACGACTCTATCAAGCTGTACACTTTACTCAGTTTCTTGTTTCTTCTTAGATTGAAATGTCCACCTTGGCAGGTCAACATGTTAAGAGACAAGAATGAAATTATGGAGTCAGAAGGTATTTTAAAATATCTGGTTGATAAGGTGAGCAACATTGATGCCGATGTGCATGTCTTGGAAGTAGAGTATCAAAAAGACCTGCTTGATCATGATAAGGTTTGTCTCTTATGTTCCCCAAAATATTGCATTATACGTACAAATATTTAACAGATGAAACACAGCTCTTTGATTGCATATAGTTCTATGTGCAGATTTGAATTTTTCTTGTCTCTTGGTTATTTTATTCATAAGACTATCAGTGATGAAAAATTATTGGGATGGCAGATCACAGTATGTTTGAACAACAGCTGACACGCGCTGTACATTACATTACTATACATTGAATGGACTATTGAGGTGCTCATTTGCCAGATACTGGTGTGCTTGCCATATGAGTATGAGCTGCTTTTGTTGTTCATAAATCAAGAAATAAAGAAGATGGTGCTATTCATCACAGGGTGCATTTGACAAATAGGAAGCAAAATACTTATTTCTCTTGTTTGTGCATCGGCTGATAAATCGTTCTAACATTTGTTTCCAAAAGGCATTATATATGGTACTAGACTTTTTGAAGTTTTCAGTTCAATGCTTTTGAGGAATGTGCATTATTTGATTTATTTCGCTGGATATCAATTTTAGTAGATCTTTCTCTCTCACATTAATCAGAAAAAGATTCTTGTTACTATTTGCAGGTTTGCGAGAGTTGGTGATATCCAAGCAAAGAGAACTCTTATGGAGGCTTGATGGGAGAGATGAAGCGATTCGAGAGAGCGGGAGGATATCCTTTTTATCGGCTCTTTCGGCAGTTCCTGAAATCAATCATCTGTGCATTTGTACTTCTTGTGCAATTTCATGTGCTGTTGGTTTCTCATTTCTCCGTGCGTTTGCGTAAGATTTATTTAACTGGAAACAAGCGGACAGCTGAAATGGAGAAAGTGAACGCTTCACTTGCTGAGGAGTTGCAGAGGCGGTACGCATTCCCCGGCTGCGGAGTCAACAACATGGTTGGGTTGGAGGAGGCGGTGGCGGTAAACTAGAGAAGGTCAATAGTTCTTTGTGCATAGACAACTTTGGCGGTGGGTAGATGCTTGAACAAAACCCTTTGATCGGTTAGTCGCTTTTACTTGGTGAGCGATTAGCTCATGTCGTTGCAACCAAAATCGCATGAAATTTGGTAAAACTTTTCAACGGTGGAATTTTTTGGGACGAAATATGATATCTGTTTCTTTGTTGTCTCGGATGACAACATGCTGTGCTATCATGTGGGCTGTGGCATTGCCACATTAGCGCAGAAGCTGGTTGCACCTCGCAGCCTTGGCAGCGTGCACCAGGGCAGCAAGCACGTCTGTTCGTCACTTATCTTTCACCCAAACGTTGTTGAGGCAATGGGGTGGACTGGAGGATCACAGACCCTCTAGTCTTCTCTTTTTTTAAGAGGGACGACCGTCTAGTCTGTCAGGAAGTTTTCTGCTGCAATGGATCGCACTTCACACATACTTGGACTGAAATTTACACCGTACAAATGGCAAATGAGGTCCAATTCCCATTACTCTTATGCCTCGAGCCCATTACCCCACCGCCGACAGCGTCTGTTCGGTCGGTCGCCACCATCGTTCCTACTCCCAAGGCTTGGCCAGGCCAAGACCAAGTGGCGAACGGGGATGGCAGCATGCCACAGCGGAGTTGCTGCCTAGTTGGTGTCCGGCTAGAACGCCGAACGCGTCGTTCCTCACCGCGAGGTGCGGTATTCTCGGGCGACGGCGGCTTGCCGTGTTCTAGGCATGTCTGTTCGTCTCCGGTCGTCTCGAGCGTTCCGGCGAGGTAGCGCCCCCATCCAAAACTCATTTCTCCTGCTACTTGACGGAAACGGTATTCCGAGAGAAGTTGCTGTAATTTGGACCATCCCTTTGGAACCGGACCATATGTAGGGCTCTAGTATACTTTGCAGACGCCCGCTAGTAGGAACTCTGAAAGCAGCCAGGGCTGTGAATTTTGCCCAAACCGAAGAAACTCGCGCTCACAAGAAGTTCACGCTTCGGCAAAGAACCTCTCGGCAGAGAGCACACGAAGCAAACCGATCTTTCGCGAAGCGCACTTACGCTGGTTGCCGATCTGATGATGAAACGACGCTCGTACGCTAGAAGCCGATAGAAGCACTCACGCTGGAAGCAAACAAACTCACGCGAACACCCTGGAAGAACTAGAACGCATGTATACGCTGCGAAGCCAGACACACGCACATGCACTGGAGCTCTCGTACGCAGGAAGCGTATAGAAAGGATTCTGGTGCTGCACTGCACGGCGTACGACATTGTTTTTTTTCTTTTCCTATTGCTTCAATCAAACTGATTATTGGTGTTTTTTTAGTAAACAACTATTCATATCCAGCAAGAACTCTACGTGTCCATAAGGAATTCTAAACCGATTTTTTTGCTCATCTAGCACGTTTACGTCAGCTAATTGCAGATATGACCGTATAGCGCGTGTATTAGCAAAATTGGCAACCCTGAAACACGGTGGCGGTATGCCGCCGTCCGACACACGTGGCGAGCTCCACACCGCCTCATCAACAACCGCCACCTCGTGACGGCACGCGGTGGCCATGCGCCAACGCAGGTGGGCGCATAGCCACCAGCGCCACCAACCACCGGTAATTAAGTTTAGTTAATTAGGTTAGTAAGCTAATTATGGAAATAGCGATAAAAATTCTCCACGAATAAAATTATGAAAAATTTACACAAGCAAGTACACGGTGTTAGGAGGCTCTACAAAAAATTTCATAATTTTTTGGACTCATTCGCTATATTTTAAAAATTCCTTTAAATTTCAGACCATAATTAACTAACCTAACCTAATTAGCTAACTGTCGGTGTTTTAGGACCGAACTTACGTAAAGATTGTTTGATTCGGGGGTTCCTCTAGGCTCAAAATCACACAGAGATGGAGACACATGGATTTTTATATAGGTTCGGGCCTTTTCCTGGGAGAATAACAACCCTACTCCTGTGTGTATGTATTGAGTATGCTGGATTACAAGATGGAGCCAAAGACTAGAGAATTGTACTTCTAATGATCTCTGGATCGCCCCGATTGTCCTGATGATTACGCCTTTTGTAGGGCCTAAATAGGCGACTAGAGGGGGTGAATAGGAGCACCAAATTTTTGCAAAGATAATGGATTCAACTGTAAATCACTCCAATAGCTATTAGGGCTATGAAGATGAATGCTTAAGCACGTGAAAGACTTGTAATGAATCCACTCCTAAACCCTCAAAGCACAAAGACAAACTCCTGAAGAAATCACGAAAAGTTAGGGACAAAGGTACTACCATTTATTGTAAATCGGTACTACCTCATTGCGGTACTACCACGAGCAAATGTGCGGTACTACCGCATCGCAGTACTACCTCGAGGAAAAGTCGGTACTACCTTTTATCTGACGATGAGCGAAACGACTGAAACGAAATCGAAAATCGGCGTAACTTTTAAACCGTAAGGCCAAACTCCACCAAATTTGGAACACACCTTCCTAAGGGTATTAGGAACCTATTCCAAGTGGCGATCGTCCAGATCTCGTCAAAGTTTAGATCTTTTTCAGTTTTACCTAAGAAGGGCATAGAAGCGAGCAAAGCGAAAAACTTGGTCCAACTCTTGCTCGTGGGAGATTGATGATCTAGGTGACCTTAGATACGTTCCCACATGTCACAGCAAGGAGTAAGAGTGCACAAGAACAACCAAAAACCAAAGGATTAACAAAATCTCCAAAACATCAAAGTAAGGTGCAAGAACAAGAAAAAGAACGAAGAGAGCTCATCTCAAAGAACTTGCAAGGATTGATTGATGATTGAAGATTCATGGTTCTGACCACTCCATCCTTGAGGGCACAACTCATTACATGAGCATACAAGGCATCAATCCTAAACCCTAGCTCTCATCTTCCTTTTCTAAACCCTAAGACCAAATAGGGTTTTTCTCGATGGACTCCCTTGGGCTGCTTTGTGAGCAGCACACAAGGCTTATATAGTGGAGGCTAGGAATCTAGGAATATTCCATTAGGGCACCCATTAAACCCTAACACACAATGGGTTAACACACGCATACGCATCTCAAAGCGTTGTCTTCATCTTCGATTGACCTAAACCGCTTCTCCAAGCGGCCGACCAGCGCCATTGTTTAGCCAACAAGCCACAAAGGCGGTATTTGGTGAAATTACCAAAATACCCTTCTCGATCCTTCTCCATAGGCCGAGTCCAATCGATCGAAGCAATCGCTTTGCTTTCATACGTGTAGGTTGATCAACGGCTCTCATCATGTCGACAAGTCTCTCCGTCCAGAATCCCATCGAACCTCCAAGGCACTTGCACCGACCCGCGCCGCTTGATCCAACCACATCGAGCGAATCGCCGGTTCGATCCACCTCGTCCGATACATGCCATGCTTGAGTCACGACCTCCCGGCATCCATGATGGATTCGGACCTCGGCTCTCCAAGCTTAGTCCCGATCCTCCTCGCCATTGACCGTCGTTGACACGCAAGCCACACCGCGACAATAGACCGAGAAATCGTCTCCGGGAACAAGTTCTTCACAACTTGACCCACGTTAGCTCAAAACATGCATCATGCAACACATATGTAATGATACCCATGAACTTGACCTAACCCAAAATCAAATCTCCAAGAAATTTGACAATCGGCTCAATTCACTCCTGGCGGTACTACATACAAATCCATCGGTATTACATAGCGCGTCATACCGCTCAAGCAATTCTTGGTCGTCTGCTACTGGAGAAATCAAAATCTCCAAAAACATCCTCTCTGGAAATTCCATACACAAGCTGCAGCGGTCATACCGAAATCTTGGTATTACCAACAAGCAAGATGCGGTCATCTTTGCTCCACAGGAAATCCAAGACCATTTTGCATTAGATTACGGTTTTTCTATACCGCTTAACAACAAGCGGTCGTTCATAAGCGGTATTACCCGATTAACACGCCGGTACTACCGATTATCCTGACAGATTGCTGAAACTTTCTGACAAACATGAAATCCAACAACCCTTCAACTAAATTGCCAATTATATCATCACCTAGGATTATGAGCATATCCTCAAGGTGTTCACACTTTTACACAGTCCTCAAGGTGTACCGCTGCACCTCCAGTGTAAAGACTACCTTAATGTCTATAGGACCGAATAGGCGACTAGGGGGGTGAATAGGAGCACACTCAATTTTTCACCTTGATTAGATACAATACCAATATCACTCCATTAGCTATGGAAGCTATGAAGATCAACATAAAAGTAATGCAGAAGACTTGTGTTGAATCCAATCTACCTCAAAGCAAAAGATCAAACCAAAAAGCTCAACTCCTATGGACGGTCGGGGCCGTGGCAAATGGTGATCGGGCGAGGTCGATCGACCGACAGCAAACTTCTTGATCCGGCCAGGCGGTCTGACCGGTGTTATAGAATCGGTCTGACCGGACCTGACGATGAACAGAACAGACATCCCGAAAACTGAGACTCAAATCAATCTAACTTTTGATCTACTGGACCAAACTCCACCAAACTTGAGACACACCTTCTCTAAGATATTGGGAACCTATTCCAGTCAAGGATCGTGAAGATCCATGCCAAAGTTTCTATCTTTTCAGTTTGAACGAAAGGTGCTTCAAAATCGAGTCAAAATCGAAATATGATCTAACGTCTTGCTCGTGGGTGATTGATGATCAAGATGATCCTAGATGTGTTCCCACAAATATCACAGCAAGCTAGATCATGGCAAGAAACTAAAAGAAAACTCGTGGATCAAATAGAGACTTAAAATCACAAAATAAGAAGAAAGAAGAATACAAAGAGACTCATATTTGAGAAATCATGCATCGATTGATTTGAGATTGAAGGGGGTTTATAGCCAATCCATCAGGAGGACAAGAGCTCAATCCATGAGCACGCACTCAACTCATCTCTTTAGAACCCTAAGCCTCTCCTTTCCTCTCTAAGTCCCTAAAACAAAACTAGGGTTTTTCAAATGAAGTGCTTAAGGGTGCTAGACAGCAGCCACCCCTATTTATAGTGGAGGCCTAGGTTCTAGAAGAGTAAACCCTAATGGGCTCCCGTCAAGCCCACATACAAACAAGTTACACACGCACGTATTTTAAAGCGCTGTCTTCAACTCCTCTTGACCTAAACCACTTCTCCATGTGTCGTCTCGCGCCGTGGTTTAGCCAAGAGGTTACCAAGGCGGTATTTGGTGAAATTACCAAAATACCCCTTCTCGATCCTTCTCCGAAGACGAGTCCAATCTTGGTGAAGCAAACGCTTGCTTCGCCACGTCTAGGTTGATCCAACGGCTCTCATCATGTTGGTAAGTCTCTCCCGTCCAGCTCCCGCCGAAACCACCATGGCACTTGCAAACCCGCACCTCTTGATCCAACGTCGTCGCCCGAATCGCGGATTCGGTCACCTTTATCAATTTAGCCATGCTTGAATCCATTGACTTCACCCGGCATCCTTGATCGTTCTGAATCTCAGCTCTCCAAGCTTAGTCCCGATCATCCTCACCGTTGACCGTCATTGACAACCAAGCGTCCTGCACAACAATAGACAAAGAAATCGATTCCGAGAACAAGTTCTTCACAACTTGACCCACATTAGCAAAAACATGCATCATGCAACACATATGCATTCAAGCCCATGAACTTGACCTATCTCAAAGCCAAAACTCCAAAATGGCCGATGAACAGCACAAAATCGGTCAGACCGCCATTCAATGGTCGGTCTGACCGCAGGCCGGTCTAACCACGCCTTGAATGCCGGTCTGACCACCAGCCGGTCTGACCCCGCCTTGAACGCCGGTCTGACCGCACTTGACCTAACAACCTTTCAACCTTTGACGAAAACGCGTGATTTGACAAACCGAAAATGCCATTGCCAATTGTAATATCATCCTAAGATGATGAGCATATCCCCATGATATCCACAATGTCCCAGATTATTGAGCCTTTACTGGAGGTTATTATAGGAGTAGTAACGTTCCCATACTGCTAGGCAGTTATCACCGTAACAAAGGAGTTAAAATCATGCCATTATTTCAGAGAATAACCGCGTAATTTACTACCCATATTTTGAATATGGTGCGGAAGATTCCCTGATCGACTAGGCCCACATGTCTGTAAGCCCTGTCGATAAGGAACTGGTCATAGAAAAGCTTACAACCAGGTGGTGGTCGTAGAAGATCTTACGACCACAGACTGGTCGTAGAAGAACTTACGATCATGTGATAGTCGTAGAAGGTCTTACGACTATAGGGTAGTCGTAAGAGGACTTACGACTACTAGGTGGTCGTAGAAGAACTTACGACCTCCAGCTTCTCCCTTATGGCTATTAAGGGGTATACTCAAGAGTTACATGACGTCATTATTATCCATAATATGAATTATAGATATATAATAAAATGAGGATTGTTATATCCTCATTTTATTATATCCCCCCCCCAGCTTAAGCGAAAATAACTTACTTGGAGAAGGAGCAGTAGATGGTCTTAAGATCAATAGATGGTCGTAGAAAGATGATCGAAGGAAAGACTCTTCGACTAGTGTTTCATTTGACCAGAAATTTACTTGGTCAAGAAAATTGTGGGATAATCTTGCGACTTACAAGGTGGTTGTAAACAAATTCTCCGAACACCAAGTGGTCATAGCACCGTGGTTGGAAGTAAAATCTTTCCAATCGCTGTTATATTTGACCAGAAAAGACTTGGTCAAGAAGGTAATTTCGCTTGAGGTGTAAAGACTGACCTGATTTCCTCGAGTAGACAAATTTAAGAATCTGTCGACTCTCTCAAGTTTATGCATTGAAGCGGTTCGAAGCGTTGGCAACCGTTGGGTAGCCATGTCTTTTCAACCAGTGATGCGGTTATAAATTTCCACCGTGGGTGAGGATAAGGTCTTTTACCTTCCCCCAAATCGCTCTTGTTGTTCAAGCTTTTGAGTTCTCCACCGCCGACCAAATCGAGCCTTCTTCCCTAATCTTTCCAAATCCAAACCTTCAGCTTTTGGGAGAAATGGCCGGAACCGCTTCCCCTTGGGCGGAATCGGAGATGGATGTGGCCAAAATTGGTGCTTTGGTCGACTTCGAGAAGATCCCGAAGAAGGAATTCGTGAAGTGGATTGAGGCCATTGGGCAGCATTGGCCGTCGGGGGAGATTGGGAAAATCCCCGTCTTCCAAGCTTTTTGTGAATGTGGTCTTCGATTGCCCGCTCATCCTTTCCTCACATTGGTACTCGAATACTTCCAAGTGGAGTTAGTGAATCTTGTTCCCAATTCTATCACAATGTTGGGGGTGTTTGTGTACCTGTGCGAGGCCTACTTGGGGATTCCGGCTGATTTGGAGTTGTTCTGGTACTACTACGGAATGACTCGACTAGTCGGAATTGCCGGTAGCTGCAGTCTGAAGCTCCACGACGGGAAGTCGAAGGAGTATATTCAGATGTTTACCCGGTCGTCGTGGCCGAGGTGGAAGAAGAGGTGGTTCTATTGGGAGATAACAAATGAGGATAGCCTCTCCTTCGTCGAGAAGCCGGCTGAAAATGTTTCTTCCTGGGATGCGACTCCCAAGGATCTCGGCCGGATCACCCCCATCATTTGAGCTATTGCATACTTGAAGGAAGAGGGGCTCACTGGATGGCACGTGGTGAAGAATTTCATCACGCGTCACATCAACCCTTTAAAGAAAAGGGCTTATCCAATGTGGAGGTACTCTGGGTCGAAAGACCCGACCAGAGACTACGAGGAGGGTAAGCAAACTTCAAGCTTAGCTTTCTTTCTGTTATTTTCGAAATTGGTTTATTGAAGGTTCTCTTATCCCTGCAGACCTCTCACAAGAGGATATTGATGCTCGGGTCAAACTCATCTGTGAGAAGCCCCCAGTCCATGTGGTGGCGCCTCCAATCTTGGCTGACCTATCCCCAGAGGACAAGGTGGAGTGCCTAAAGGTAATCGAGAGTTGATTTCATCTTTAGGACTTTGTAGTCATAGAAGAACTTATAACTGGGTACTGATCGTAGGAAGGCTTACGATCAGGTTCTGGTCGTAGAAAAACTTACGACCAGGGGGTTGTCGTAGAAAAGCTTACGACATGATGATGGTCGTAGAAGAACTTACGACTACTTTAACATATCTATCTTTCTGATTTCTGCAGAAAGTAGGCATGAAGAACCGTCAGGACGACGACGAGGTCGAACTGATGGTCGTCGGTCTTGTTCTGATGAGAGCGACTTTTTCTCCCCCACCAAGAGGTGTCGGCTCATTAAAGCCGCCGACAAGGGAGGCTCAAGCTCGAGTTCTTTTGATCCAACTAGCCCTTCGCAAAATTTGCTGCGGATCTGGCTGCTGTAGTAGAGACTGCGACCGAAGCGGTTGAACCTCTCAAGCGCAAAGCCCCCAAGACCAAGGTACCCTTCTGTTATGACAATAAAACATTTGCAGTTTCCGCTTCTCGCGGCTTTATCAAGCGACTAGAAAAGGAGAAGGAAGGGTTTCATTTCTTTTGTGAAGGAAACTGCTGCGCCAGCAATACCTGTGATCGAGGGTAATGATGTCCTTGAGGCGGTTGAGACAGGTCTCGACCGTTCAGAGAGCCAAGAGGCTCAAGGAGCGATGGCGCTCAATCAAGACCCACGACCAGATGTGGTCGTGGCTGCTCCTCAACTTAAGTCTCGACCAGACGTGGTTAAGAAAAAGTTGAAGAAACCTTCCTTAGGGAGGGTCTTTTCCAAACTCAGGATCAAGTCTGGCACTAGGAGGTATGTAAAAGAGACAAAAGTGTAAGAACAACATTTACCTTTTTCTTTTTACTACCTAATTGTGCTTTCCTTTTTACGATCTTAGCTCGGCACCTCTCACCCTCGAGGACGTTCCTGTCAAGGAACCCACTGCTATTTCCCCGGCAGGCGAAGGAACAGTAGTGGCGGTGGTCGAAAGATCGTCCACCGTCCGAGTGGCGGAAGGTGTCGTTAGTACTAAAGTGGCTACGACTAGCGGGCCGGTCGTAGAACCAGGGGTGAAGATGGTGGTGGCTGAGACATCCGGCCATGGGGGTGAAATATCCCGTCACCGTGCTAGGAAGGAAGTCGCTGCGGATGATCTTCCCGGTTTCCAAGGCCAAGATGCTGATGCCTCTACCTCCGAAGGAGAAAAAGAGTTCGAGCTCTTCGATCACTCCTTTGGGTTCTTCGCTCCAGCCACCGTTGTGGGCTCCCGTGCGTTCAGATCTCGTGATCACGTTCCTCACCCTAAGGACATTCCCAACAGAGGGGACGTTTTTGATGACGAGCGTCTCGAAAAGGTATGGTGGAACCGAGTCGATGAGATCGATGAACTAAGGAACCCCAAGAAGGTGGTATCTTCTTTTACTCGGACTGCCATGAATGTAAGTACCTGAAATTTAGTATTTACATATATGCCTTTTCACGCTTCTTACTGCCTTTCTTTATCACGAGAATTTGTTGGAGCAGTTGTCCTTGTTCTTTGAATACCACGAACAACTTGTCCAACTGTGGCAAGATAAAGCACTACTCCGCGAGCAGGCGGAGAGGTGGTAAGTAGCTACTTTTCGTAGTCTTTTATGTTTCGACCACTCACATAGTACTTGCGGGGCTTGTCGTAGAAGATCTTAAGACTAGGTACTGGTCGTAGAAGAGCTTATGACCAGGGTTTTGTCGTAGAATGACTTACGACTAGATTTTGGTCGTAGAAGAACTTCTGACGCTTGTTTGGTCTTGGCGTCTACTCTTTCCTTTGCTTGATTTAAGAGTGGCGAAGACCTTAGATGATTCTCTCGACTATGAGAAAGCCGAGGCGAAAAAGCTAAAGGAGGAGATTGAAGATCTCTAGAAGAAGCTTCGGGAGGCAAACTCTGCAAACCAAAAGTTGTAGGAACCACTAAGCGGTAAGTGCTGAACTTAAGACCGCCTTCAACCTTCTCTTCTTTTTCTGAATCTTATTTCTTTTCAGAGAAAGAGCAAGAGGTCCAGACGTGAGAGCAGCGCTACCTCAAGGACACTGCTGCTCACGCCAATGAAGTCAAGAAGTTAGATTCTCAACTAGTTGGTAAGCAAATCTTTACTTGCGATTAGTTGTGTTTTCCTCTCGAGGTCATTTTATCTGACTGGTCTCATTCTTTTCAGAACAAGTAGTACAAATAAAATGACTCCACGAGGCTTCGACTCTGTCGGGGAGAAATAAAGGCTTTGAAGATCAATCTTCAAGACAACGTTTCACTTCTGAACAATGTACTCAGTGGGCTTCATGCTGAGGGGATTACTCCTCGAGATGATGCACAAGTCGGAACTTTACAGGAATTGGTGACTACCATGAAGGCTAACCAATTCGATTTAATAAAGGATGCGATCGAAGAGAGAATAAGATTTGTCCTGGCAAAACTTAAAGCCCGTGATCCCAACCTTAATCTGCAATCTGTCATAGACGACCGCTGCTTTCTGAAGCGGCGGAGGCGATTAATAATAACACTGCACCGATCGGCGAGGCGATCATGGAGGTATCACGAGATAAGATCTCCTTCACCAGAGCAGTATGTACCAGAGTCCTGAGTCCTGTAAAGACAAATTTTTGTTGATGTTGATATATATATATATATATATATATATATATATATATATATCCTTCCTTTTTCCTGAAAATCATCTTATCGAGTAGTTAGTAACTCATATGATAATGAAGGAAAAAAAGAGCAAGACTAAGAATTGAATTCAAGTTAATAACTTTATCCTAGCCCCCGACTATTTGCTTAGTTTATTTAAATAAACCAAGTAAATAGTGTTTAAATAGGTTTTGTAAAGAGAGTTTAGCTAACTTGTAGTTTTTCGATCACGATTATCATACCTTTGGTCGAAAAGAGTAGGAGCAGTCGACACTAGGAAGTTCCTTCTAGTGGGCGTGCTGCTTGTAGAGAGGAAATGCTTCGACTAGGTGATGTTACCATATCGACCGAATAATCAAATCAAGAATGGTCAACTTGAGTTAGATAAACGTCTGGAGTTCCTTTAAAAAAATTGTTCTACTTATTTCAATGCACTCAATAGGTTCGCTCTGGTAGCAAGAGTTAGAAATAGGACAACGCTAGGAAGTTCCTTCTAGTGGGCAGGACCACGTGCAGAGATAAAAGTCTTCGACGGTGTTGCAACTTCCTCCGACCAGTTAAAACAAACCGAGGTTACCGAAAGTAGTCGAGCAAATTTAAAAAGTATACTCGGCTTAATTTATTTTTCAAAAATATGAATGAAGAAATAAACTAAGGTACTAAGAGTTGGCTTGACATTATTTCGACCATATTTTGAACCCAAGCTCTTTGTGTCTGTAGCAAAAAGGGAGGAACGAGTCGACTCTAGGAAGTTCCTTCTAGTGGGCGAGACCACGTGCAGAGAGGAAAGGCTTCGACTAGGTGATGTTACCATCCTTTCAACCAGTGTAAAGATGAACTGGGTAATGGTCGTAGGATGTCTTATGACCAGTGTATTGTCATGGAAAAGCTCACAACTAGGAGCTAGTCAAAGATAGACTTTCGACCAGGGTATGGTGGAAAGAATTGTCAAAGCACTACTCAAAGTAAAACAATAAAGATAGAAAGAACCTAACGCTTTATTGAATGGTTGGTTATTTACACGTAGAATTTGCGTAACTGGTCGATATTCCAAGAATTAGAGAGAACCCGGCCGTCTTCCATTGCCAGTCGTATCGAACCTGGACGCATAACTTCGACCACTATGTAAGGACCTTCCCACTTGGGGGAAAGTTTGTTCCGATTAAACTGGGATTGAATTTTCCTCAATACCAAGTCACCTACAGCAAGGCTGCGAGGTTGGACCTTACGATCGTAGTATTTGCACCGGGCTTGCTGGTAGACTACTGAATGGATTAAGGCTTGATTTCTCTTTTCTTCGAGCAGGTTAATGTCATCCGCTCGAAGTTGTTCTTGGGCTGAGTCATTGAAACTCTTGACTCTTGTTGACCTGATCTTTAGTTCTGGCAAAAGCATGACTTTAGCACCAAAAAATAGGAAAAAAAGGAGTTTCGCCTGTTGCCCGGCTAGCGGTCGTGCAAACTGCCTATAATACTGAGGGTAATTCTTGTACCCAAGCCCCCGAGAGCTTAACAAACTGGTTGAAGACTCGAGTTTTGATTCCCTGCATTATTTGGCTATTCGCTCGTTCGACTGCCCCATTGCTTTGGGGATGGGCGACAGAGGCGTAACAGAGTTTGGTACCCAACTCGTCGCAAAATTCCTGAAATTTTGCGCTCGAAAATTGTTTACCATTATCTGTGACTATTCGACTTGGGACTCCAAATCGAGTAACCACGCTTCTCATCATGAACCATTTTGCGGCTTCCGTTGTTATCGATCCATGAGTTAGAAGCGATCCATTTTGAACATATAAATAGTCACAAAAAGGAACTCAAAGCCCCCTGGAGCCCTTGGGAACGGTCCTAGGATATCGAGACCCCAGGTCGCTAAAGGCCAAGATAGAGGAATTGTTTGTAATGTCTGAGCCGGTTGATGTATTTGCCTACTATGAAACTGGCATTGTACACATTTCTTAACCAACTCTTTGGCATCGTAAAGGGCTGTTGGCCAGTAAAATCTTTGTCGAAAGGCTTTTCCGACTAACATTCTGTAGGAAGCATGAGTTCCACAGATGCTCCCGTGAATGTCATGAAGGAGGTTTAGTCCTTCTCTCTGCGGTATGCATCGCATGAGTACCCCTTGAGTGCCTCGTTTATAGAGGACTCCTTCAACCAAAGTATACATTTTGGCCTTTCGGGATAAGCGATGCGCCGAGATGCGTCATCGAATCTGGAACCCGTCTAAAGATACTTGTAGATGGGATCCATCCAAGTATCCTCGTATTCTAGAGAGGTTGTCTCAATAGGAGATATATCTGGTGTGTCCACTAGAGATGGCTTCTGGAGTTGCTCCAAGAAGACTCCCTTTGGTACTTGTGATAGGGAAGAAACTATTCGAGCAAACTGGTCTACGAGGAAATTATCTTTTCGAGGGATGAATTGTACCTCGAAACCAAAAAAAATGCTTTTCAAGCTTTCGAACCTCCGATAAGTACCAAGACATGGTCGGGTTAGAGCACTGGTACTCTTTTCCGACCTGATTCATGACTAGTTGAGAGTCTCCTCTCACGAGTAGTCATCGAATCTCGAGTGCTTTCGCAGCTCGTATGCCGGCTAGTAAACATTCGTATTCTGCCACGTTGTTAGTGGCCTGAAAGTTTAACTGTATGGCATACTTTAAGGTCTCTCCGTTAGGATATTCCAAGACCACCTTAGCCCCCCGAGCCACTTAAAGTAAGTGACCCGTCAAAGTACATCATCCACTGGTCATGGGTATCGTACTGGGGATCCTAAATAGGTTCAGGATTTGTCCATTCGGCGACAAAGTCTGCCAAGATCTGGGATTTAATGGCCGTTTGGGACACGAAATGGAGGTCGAGCTCCCCAAGTTCTACTGACCATTTAGACATGTGTCCCACTGCTTCTCTATTCTGGAGAATCACTCCCGTGGGAAACTCAGACGACACAATTATCTTGTGTGCCTGAAAATAATGCTGTAGTTTCCTCGAAGACATGAGGAGGGCATAGAGAAGCTTTTGGACCTGAGGGTAACGCTCCTTAGGTCCGTGCAAAACTTCACTTACGTAGTACCTTTGGTCGTTGAATGTTTTCACGTTCTCGACTAATCTTGCGCTCCTTTGCTGTGGCGTGGCAGCTAGATAAATTAAGAGTGTCTCTTCTTGTTTCGGGGAAACCAGAATAGGAGCACTTGTAAGATATCTCTTGACATCCTCGAAGGTAGCGTTTGCCTCTTTCGACCACTCGAAACCCTCGTGCTTTCTTAGAAGTTTGAAGAAAGGTAGTCCTTTTTCTCCCAGACATGCTATGAAATCACTTAAAGCCGTTATACACCCTGTGAGCTTTTGGACTTCTTTCTTCGTGGTAGGAGGGCGCATTTGAACAATGGCTTTTATCTTTTAGGGATTTGCTTCGATCCCTCATACAGAGACCAGGAATCCAAGCAATTTTCCCGAAGAGACTCCAAACACACACTTCTCAGGATTGAGTTTCAAACGGTGTTTTCTGAGGTTGTCGAATGTCTCCTGCAAGTCCGAAACATGATCAAGCCGTTTGATGCTTTTTACGACTAGATTGTCAACATAGGCTTCCAAATTTCGGCCTAGTTGAGGTGAAAAAGTCGATTGCATCAAACGTTGAATAGTAGTACCAGCATTTTTTTAGACCAAATGGCTTTTTGACATAGCAAAATATACCAAATAGAGTAATAAATACGGTCTTCTCTTCATCTTCTAGACACATATTAATTTGATGGTAGCCAGAATATGCATCTAGAAAACTTAATGTTTCGCAACCCGCAGTAGAGTCAACCAATTGATCGATACGAGGTAAACGAAAATCATCTTTTGGACAAGCTTTATTAAGATTAGTGAAGTCTACGCACATTCGTCACTTGCTGTTAGACGTCCTAACCATTACAGGGTTGGCCAACCACTCTGGGTGGTCGACTTCTCTTATAAAGCCTGCTTTAAGTAGCTTGTCCAATTCTGACCTTATAGCATCTCGTCGATCAGGGGCAAATCTCTATAATTTTTGTTTTACAGGTACTTTGTCAAGCTGTAGAGCTAGCCTGTGCTCGATCACTTCGCTGGGGACTCCGGGCATGTCGGATGCTTGCCACGCAAAGACATCTGCGTTTGCTCGGAGGAAAGTGATGAGAGCATCTTCCTACTTGGGGTCGGAAGTATCCCGTCTGAGCGATCTTGAGGGCTCCTCGATCTAGGGAACCTCTTTGACTTGGTCGTTCGGCTTAGCGCAGCGACTTTAGGCTTCGAGTGCTTGGTGAAGGCCGTTTTCTTCCCGAGCTAGTATCGCCCTACCATCTCGAGGATCGGCGGTCTGCGTATCGCCATCTTCTTATCACAATAAATTGTGATTACTCCTTTGGGACACGGCATCTTAAGACATTGATACCCATAATGAGTTGCCATTAAGAATTTTGCCAAAAGCTGGTCGTCCGAGTATGGCGTTATGTCTTTATGTCGAAATCGGCGACATCAAAGGAGATCTTCTCCGTCCTGAAATTACTTGGTGAACCAAATGTTAAAGGAAGAGAAACTTGACCAATGGGTTTGGCCGAAGTCCCCGGTATAATACCTTGAAATGAATATCTTACCGGTCTTACCTTGGTCACAGGGACTTGCATTTAAATCGGTGTGTTCGTAAACAAAATGTTCAGCGAACTACCACCATCAATCAACACTCGATTTACTCGGCGATTGTTGATGGTGGGTTCGACCACGATCGAAAAATGACTGAGTCGAGTCGAAGGATCGGGCGATCAACCTTCTCAAAGGAGATGGTGACTTGAGCCACTTGACAACTTATTGACAAGATGAGGGTCAATGGAGTTTACCTCGCGTTCGACTGCCTTAAGTTTTTCGTTTTGACTCGTATGCTGATGATCCTCCAGAGATGTGCTCGATGGTGTGCTCGGGTGTCGAACCCGGGAGCGAAGGATCCCGAATTCTCTGTGTTCATACACTAGTCCAGGATTTCTAGTGTACACAGTTAAGCGAAGTGATAATCAAAACATATCACGCGCTTTATTAATAATTATTCAAAGTTTATTACAAAGCGGGCTGAGGCCAAATAAGGTAAAACACATGAAATAAAATAGCGGCGATGAGACCCAACGATTAGCCACGAGGCAATCGTGCAGGGAAGCGTGGCCTAAGCATCGATGTCCTCACCGTCTTGATAGAGGTCTTCTCTGAATAAAGATTATTGACAAGAGTAAGCACTACCACTTGTGCTTGCAAGTTACACCGATCAAATAATGATTAGATGCATGCATAGGGTAAACAAGGGTAATGGCGGTGTTTATTTGCACAAAGCGGCATTTTCAATTTAAATAATCATATTAATTTCCAAGGCCATTTTATACTATACCTAAAATCGGATCTTAAATAATAGTTTTATAGTGTGGATAACCTCCATATTTGAATGGTGAAGGATACCCTCTTATCACAATGGCTAACCACCCAATTTTCCCCAGGACTAACCATCCTGAAAACATTTGTTGAAATCATTGTGAAACCAAAAACAAGTCTAACTTCGGAGTGGCTTTGCTAGCATGTCCATGACATGACGCCTTGTATTGAATAGTTTTCTACTCTGCGAGTTTGTGCAGCTTTACCCACAAGAGATAATATGCTTTTTGTGTCGGCCAACCCACGCTTCCTAAGGCGTGTGACAAAGCAATTATCACAAGGCCCTTACAATGATCTACCTCAAAGTACTCATGCCTACTAAGGTTTCGCTTCCATTGGACTGACCATCCTCCGGGAGCCCCCTCTTGCGCCAAGTGGGACTATAGTCTAACCGACACCCACACATACAACACGGCACAAATATCTATGAGGTATCCCAAATTAATAAGCCGTGTCTTGCCCATACAAGACATGTGGTGGTACTGATAAGGCGTAGCAAAATACGCTCAAAGACCGGTCCTTAATCGACTTGGCGTCTTTCAAAATCAAACCACAGGTTTTAATCTTAACAGATTAAACCGGTGCATAAACTGCACCCACCATTCATCCGTTTAGCCTAAGTCCAAACCATTTTAATTTTATTTTAGTAGAAACCACCTTTACAAATTCTCTATGGTAAAACAATACCATAGTTTTAAGTTTAAACCAATTTTGTAATGATTTGGCTAAATCCTCCCAAAATCAAAATCATGGTCTAAGCATTTGCTAAGCATGAATAATTTCCAAACCAATCTATCTATGGTGACAAAGGAATGACATTTCAATATTCAAGATTGGCCATACAATAACAATTGGAATAACTAAGCCTTAAAAGCAGGGCATTAAAATAATTGACTAAAAATATGCATGCAATAATAATTTAAAAACTGAATTAAATAACTTTAAAATACTGGGGGCAATATGGTCAAGGGTATAACTTGCCTTCGTTGAAGTCTGAAACTCTAACTCCTCTGAAGGATCTACCTCTCTAATCGTCAAAGTCTATCTGAAAGTACGACAAATTCAAATGAAATTCAAATAAATCCAAAAGACAAATCAAACTAACTCCAAATGAAATAATTTTATTTTATTTAGCTAGATAATAATTTTCTAAAATTTTAGCAATTTGAATCACTCAATTTGAAGTTGAGGTTCAAAAGATATGAATTTTACAAGTTTTAGTCTAAATTTGATATTTAAAAGAATTTCTAAATTTAAATACAGATTCAAAATAGCTTCAAATTAAATAATTTTGGTTTAGTTAGCTAGATAATGATTTTACATGAATTTAGAAATTTGAAACACCCAATTTGGAGATTGGATGCAAAAGTTATGAATTTTACAAATTTAAACCCTAAATCGAAATTTAAATGAATTTCCGATTTATTTTTCTAAAGGAAAATCCATTTATTATAAGTGGCGTCACCACGAGATTTTCGGGATTAAAGGAATTAAAAATAATTCCTCGACATGCGGGCCCTCGTGTCATAAACACGGCTCACATGGACTAAGTCCACGGAGCCTTTGGCCCGAAGGGTGTGGCGGTGTGCGTGTGGCGTGGCGCCACGTAGGCAACCACGTAGGCTTTGGGGCTGATGTGGCGTCCGAGTGGCGCCGAGGTGGCTGTGCCACGAGGTCGAGTCCGAGGAGCTCCGTGACCACGTACCTTTTGGGCAGACACATTAGTGTTTCTTAACCCAGACGGTGTGTCGACGCTTTCCAGGAGAGCGCCTTTCCCGAGTGGTACGTACCTCCTTGGTCTGGTCAGAAGGCTTTAGCACCATCTTTGGCCTCGAGTGCTTGACCTGCATATTAGACGGATTAGTATCCATGGTCGAAAGTTCATCGACCAGTTCTAAGGACTTCCATTCACATGCATAAGCCATTTTCGATCTCCTCGAATCGTGATGACTCCTTTCGGTCATGGCATTTTTAAACTTTGATAACCGTAATGTGTGGCTATCAAGAATTTTGCTAAAGCCGGACGACCGAGGATTCCATTGTATGCGGTTGCAAAATCCACCACATCAAATGGAACCTTTTCTGTTCAGAAGTTGTCGGGTCTTCCGAACGTAACCGATAGGGACAGCTGTTCTATCGGTTTAGCGGTAGAACCAGGAACTATGCCGTGGAAGGCATATTTCACAGGTTTTACCATGGACTTGGGAATCTGTATATCTTCAATTCTCCCATAAATAAAGTGTTTAAAGAGCTACCTCCATCTACTAAAACTTGATTAACTTTATAGTTGTTAATAGTAGGTTCAACTACGATAGGAAACCTACTTGGTCGAGTCGACGAGATGGGGCAGTCTTCTTTGCTGAAGGAGGTTACAATTTTCGACCACCTAGATGGCTTGACGGTAATCAGAGACTCCGCAAGGTTGACCTCCCACTCCACGGCCTTCAGATGACATCTTGATTCGTACGAGGAGGATTCTCTGAAGATCATATCCACTATGTGCTACGGCTCCTGATATTTCATCTCTTCGTCGCCATCTTTGTCCTTCTTGGAGCTTGGTTCTTTGAGTTCTGTTATGGAGGAAAAGGGTCCTTTACCTCAGTAGTAATCCTCCAGTTTATTTTGTCAGACCCGACATGTGCGCAGATCATGCCCTGCTGCCTAGTGAAGTGGACGCCACTTCACACTTTTCTTGAGGTCACTGGTCGAAGCCTTAGCTTTGTTCCGACCAGTGAAATATTTTTTGCCCTTGGTAAACTTTTCTGGAATCGCAAGGATTTCTTTGTTATCAGGCTTGCGATTCTTTTTGTTCGTGAGAGACTTCTTGCTTTTCTTCTCTTGCTTCTCCAGACCTGACTGGGGATTTTTATCTTTTTGATCAACAGATTCATACCATTCGACTACTTCACTAGCGGCTGCATACTTGTCTGCTATGTTGAAAAGTTCGACGGTCGTTTATGGAGGATTTATTGCAATATCCTTCGTAAATCGGTGATTCCTCAACCCTGCTTTAAAAGTCTGGATGACATAAGACTCTGCGATCTCTGGGATAGAGGTTTGCACCTGACTGAATCTCTTGATATATTGTCGAAGAGTTTCATTGGTTTTTTGCTTCATCCGATGAAGATCATCCTCCTTCCTGGGACGGTCATACGTCGCTTGAAAGTTGGCGATCAGAGTATCGCAAAGCTGCTCCCAAGTGTAGATAGATCCGATCGGTAGGTTAAACAACCACGACCGGGCGGACCCTTCAAGGACCGTGGGCAAGTAATTTGCCATCACGTTGTTATTACCACCAGCAGCCTTGATGGCGGTAGAATAAATTGGAAGAAATTCCAATGGGTTCTGAGTCCCATTGAACTTCTCTATGTTGGCTGGTCGGAACCTATCCGGTCAACGAACAGCTTGGAGACCTGCCAAAAATGCTCGATAGCCTGTAATGGAGTTGTGGCACCTGCTCTTAAAAGGAGACAGATTGTAGTCAGTCAGAGATCGGTTCCTCATATTTGTATATCTAGGATCCGGTGTCCCAACATAGTCGTGGATATTATGATAACGTCTTTGACCACCTGCTAGGTTCAGATGATGCCTGAGATCGCCTTAATCAAGTGGTCGTTTCTCTTGACGAGGAGGGGGAGTGGTTGCTGTGAAGAGCCATCTTTCCTCGTGATTCTCTGGTTGGAACCTACGAAGGGGTCTTAGTGTTGATCGATCCTCTGCTCGACCATGTTGTCCCCTACTGAGAGAGGAGCGCTGGGACAAAGTCATCGTGCGACTTTGCGAATTCCTTTGCTCCCGGTACATTTCTGTACGCTGCATGGTTTGTTGGAGGATCTCCAACACGACACCAAGTGAACATAACTCGAAGTTCTGCTAAGCGAGGTCGGGATTATTCAGAATATCCTGAACTTGTTGCAGGTTTTGTATCATTACCGAAGTCGTGGAAGATTCCCGCTTGCAGTGGGTGTCCGATGAGTTGAGTTTTCCCTCGACCTTTCGGTTGGTCCTGCCTGATTCCTTACTCGTGATGGGGTAGGAACATGTGAATTAACTGATACACATCCATCAGCTCGGTTGCCTCCGGTAGTTGGTGCTAGAGTGCCCGTACCATTTCCACCACCAAGTGGTGGCGAGTTAACCGATGGAAGATCGTGCAGGGCATGCGGATTGGTATCTTCGATTGTGTTAACTTCGTGACGCCAACAATGATCTTCCGATGAACTCTCGTTGTAGCTAAAGGAGAGCCTTCCAGTGCTTCTGTAAGGAGCCTCCATGATGGGGAGCGGTCGAAGATTACCGCCTCTGGTGGGCTTTGTGGTGGACTCAGCATGATCCAGCGAATTATCGATCGTATGCTGAGTTTCACCATGCCCACTTGGCCCACGATCGGTGATAACTTCATCGATACCCTTACCAGATGTCGGTTGGCCCCCCGGAATACGTAGGAGTCGTTAGCGAATACTGGCCGCTCATGATAATATCGAGAGTACATGAACTCTCTGATTGCAATGCTGGGCTTCTATTGCCGCTTTTGTCAGTCGGATCGATCGGGCTTGTAGAGGCGTTCAGATGTTCCGAACTGGTCAGAACGAGCGGTTCCTCTGAGAGTGCCATTGTTGATGGCGGTGTATCCTCATCCATCTCGTTTTCTTCCATGGCACGAATACATGCGTCCATGTCGAGGTTGGAGTAGTCCGCCAGGTCAAACCAGTTTTCCTCATCCCAAGTCCCTACCATGTTTGCATGAGCGATGATGGGGCAAAGGAAGTGGATGATGAATGCTTGAGCAAAGTAATCTTCAAGAACTCAACGCCTTCTTCTCCACGGACGGCGCCAGCTGTCGACGATCGAGTTGCCGATCTTACGAAATGAATAGAGGAAAATGGCAAAGAGTTCTTGGAAGAGAATGGGACTGCTCTTTATTGCTATGAACTGACTATTACAGGGGGTGCCCTCGACAAGGCGGTTGACTAATCCTAATTACACTGTGCGTAATGCTTGCTATGCTATTGCATCAGACTTGAAACATCAATCTAATGCCGATTACTATACTTCAATTTGATGCAGATTGATCTAATCTGCTCCGTGCTCCATTTTTAAATAAACATCGAAGAGGTGGCAGTTATTTCCTAGAGAAGGCGCCTATTGGAAGTGACGCGACTGGTCGGAGCGAGACATCAGTTGATGAAACTGTTCGGCGATCGAATGTCTGTGAGACACTTCAACCGTATGGTGGTTGTTGTTAGTGTCTTAAAACCATGAAACGTCATGTGGTATGGAGCAAATATAACATATATTCCATTCATCACACGGTAAGAAATATACTTGGAGTTAGATTCGGATGCCAGTTAATTGCTTCTACGAGCAGGCATTTGGTCGGAGACTGGGTACAGGACCTCATCCGACCAGGGCACCCATTATTTAACCTCTAGAATCCTTACGATCACAAGGGTCGTTAACTTTAGGGGTTACAACCATGAAGACATGTAGTCTTTTATTATGTATTAAAATAATACATAGAGATTTTAATCCTCGTCAATATCAATATTTCAATGAGGATCATGCATCGATTAGGAATATAACTATCGTTATCCGCCAAATGTAGTAATTTTAAGTAAACATACGCGCATGCATAATAGATTTTACAAAAAGAAGTACAATAATTAAAATAATAGGATCAACATGGTCCAAGGAGGCGCTTGCCTTGCTCTGGTTACTCTAAATAAGAGGATGGAGGATCGTTATAAATTTTGCTCGAACAATCGACGTCTAATCAAGAGAGCCGAAAACAAATTAAATATGGGACAATAATTTCAACAGCATCAAAATCTAAATATTTTTGCATATTCGGGTAGAGCATGATTTTAGATGAATTTATATAAAAAAAATATTCATTTAATTTGGAGTTCGTATGTAAAAGTTATTAACGTTTTAATTTGTTTCGGTTTGAAAATTCTAGAAATTCAGAAAAGGGTGACGTCGAAAGCGTATTTTCTAAGATTTATGCTTTCCCACTGAGGAAGCGTATTTTGCTTTGAGCTTTAGTGGGATTTACGCTTTCCAATAGAAAGAGTGTATTTTCCTCTGAACTAAAAACGGTTTTACTCGGAAACATGCAAGCTATTTTGCAAGTATTCTTGTCATTGTGCTCGAGATTTGCATGGTTAATTTCAACTATTGCTGAAACCTTGGGCCCAAAGCTAGCTAAGCATGCAGATAAAGCGTGGTGTTCACATGACTAAAGTGCTGTGACAAGCTGAAAGGGGCTGAATTATTTTTCAACTATTGCTGAAACCTTGGGCCCAAAGCCAGCTAAGCATGCAGATAACGCGTGGTGTTCACATGACTAAAGTGCTGTGACAAGCTGAAAGGGGCTGAATTATTTTTCATTGATAGCTTAAAAGGGATTACATTTATTTTTCCAAACTAACGAAATATAATGTCAACTAGCATGGAGTGCGAATGGCAGACAGTGATGACTGATGATGTCGGGGTGGCAGCTACCAAACAAAATGAAGCTAGTTCTAAAATTGCGAGGGGGTGGCAAGGCCTTTAATTTGTTTCTAAGATAAACGGTTTCACTCATTGTGTGGATTTGATTGCTCTTGCTTTATTTCAGATCTTCACGGTTCAAGAAAAGAATCCAATCGTGCATGTATCCTAGGAAACGTAATTACCAACAATGCTGTGCGATGGACAGCAGCATGGCTCGGATGTTTCAGCAAAGGAACAAAACGAGAGAGCATAATCCTCAGCACATATTGTTTGTACTAGTTTGTAGTTTCTACAATCTGGAGTCCGAGGTTGTGTGCATCACTCGACCAATGCTTGTCATGTTGTGAGACCTAATCAAGGCAGTAAGTAACATTTGAAAAAAAAAACGTGCCTGTGTTGAAGCCGCAAAACTTCTTTTTTTATTTTTTTGTGAGATGAACCTGTGATGAGGTGTATATATATCTTGTTAACGTGATCAGTGAAAGTGTAGTTCTATGTTGTTTAAATACACACTCACCCAGTGAGAAAAATTATTGGGCGACGCCAGACAACTAAGGATTGCTAATCTTTTCCACAAAAGTGGAGTAATACCAAATAAGCAATCAGCACTGTTGCACTACAGGGAGAGACATGGCAATCTCCATCTTTCAAAAGAAAGCATGACAATCTCCTCTATATAAACGGTCTGTCACAAGGAATAGTATTCCCTATTCCCATACGTTGCATCGCATCGTTGCTCCTACTGAGAAAATCAGAAATTACGACCCAAGCAAGAGCATTAATTCATAGCCATGAAGAATATAGAACGTGATTTTCACATGGTTGAAGGGGAAGGAGAAAGTAGCTATGCCAAGAATTCTAGGCTTCAAGTAATTATTCTCTCTCTTTCTTACGACATTCACAACTATTTCTGAAGCATTTCTCAAGGTGCATGTGTCAAGGTTATAAGAATTGAGATCTTGGTGTAGTCTACATTACCTGGTTTGGCAGCAATTCTTGCAACATGGTCCATTGAGTTGAATCACATATATAACATCAGAGAGTCGTGTAATTTTGAAGTCCAATTGACATATGAACCCTGCAACTAACGTATCATTTTTTTACCAATCAATGGCTAGTCCAACTGCTATGGTAATTTTCTTGTGGCTAACAGCCAGGGTTCAAGCTAGTCCCACTAACTAGATGTTAGGTTGGTTTATTGTGTATTTTCCAGATTTGATCGTGTGACATTTTGGTTGCCGAGTCTTAAGGCTGAGTACCATAATGAACTGCACCGTTTGGTTTATTGTGTATTTTCCAGAATTTCATCACTGTGTTTTTTGTCATGCCATTTTCAATTGCCACGCAAGCCCTCGTCTATCCGTCGTGCCAGCGTGGAGGCTTGGGTAACATTAGGCATGCCAGATCCCATGGCGTGACAATCCTTTGTATGTGGCGTGACAGGGCCTAATTCCAACCATCCGATCGGAATCGGACGGTCCGATCGGAGGAGACGTTCGGACCGTCCGAATAGACCCTCCGACCGGACGGTCCAATTCTGATCGGACGGTTGGAATTAGGAGATGTTCGGACGGTCCGAATGTCACCCTTTCACGCCATTTATCACGGCGTGACAGTAGTGCGGTGTCACGCCATACATGTTGGCGTGACGGGGCCTACTTCCAATTCGTTTGTAAATTATGCCAATTCTACTTGATTTATGGATTTGAAACCTGTGGTAAGATGGTAACAAAGGGACTTCCTTTTGAAAGATCAAAAACAATTAAAGGTGCGGTGATACATAACACCATGTACATGTAACATTTAACAACCCATAACATAAAAATAGAGACCTCTCTATGTAACCAAATATAATACCATCCAGCGTATATATCCATCATAAACACCAGCACAATATTTCTAGGTCGTGTCCCAGAAGTGATACATACTGCATCCTGAAAAAAAAATGACTAATATATGGACTGTATGGTACAACATCAGGCATAAGTATGGACATATGCTAGATAGTACAACTGTTGATAGGTGGTGCTCTTCATTACTTTATGGTCGTAGACCATTTCGTGCCTACTTCCAAAACTCGCTTTTTTTCATGTTGTTGGATGCCTTGCGACGCGAAGAATTGAATGCGAAAAGATGACGAGATTTGAAGTTGCGAATAAAAATAGACTTTATAATAAAGCTTGGAATAACACGACGCATAGGGTTTGGTTACGTGTATAAGAAACAACATCATGCACGATGCAACAAATCGAAGTACTCATACGATACATATACACCTTTTTGGAATGGAAATAAATTCGACCTTCCGGGAACTAGTACGGAATCTTCCAACCTATTGCGTGGACCGGGGCCATTTTTCCTTCCTTGCGAGTTCGACGTTGAACTCCTCGCCGACCTCTTTGGCCTTGGTCGCCATTTTCCTCTTTTTCTCGTGCTCCCTCTCGCGAGCCTCGCGCTCCCTGCGCCTGCACGCCTCAAGATGAGCTTTTGTCTCCCAACAGATACGCTCGTTTTGCTCGTCGTTGCAGCGCTCCTCCTCCCTGATCTCACGGGCCCTTTTGGCATCTCACTCGTTGTAGTCGAGAGTCCACTGGTCATATGGGTGGATCTCTAGGTCGATCCACTTGCGGTAGCCACATAGCAGATCCGGGGACTACGGGTAGACGGGAGAGGTTGTTAATGCGTACTTTGAAAGAGAAATAGTAGGGGAACACACCGTAACTGGTCCTTACCAGCTGCCGATAGCTGCTTGTGTCCAAACGGCGGTTGGGATAGTCACAGGAGTAGTTCACGCAACCCTAGTAATGCATGTCCAGGCTGAGTTGCTTATATTTCAAGAACTTGCATGGGTCCCTGCACCAACAGAGGGGCGACGTCTCCCCCTCTGGCGGGTGTTGCGGCGATCGCTCGGTTGGAACGTTTTGGTTGGGGTTATTCTCGCTGACGGGCGTCATTATGAGAGTCGCCATCTGGCAAGCTCCTCTTGCGAACCAGACGCCGCAACCCTTGATTGGTTGTCCCGCACGCCAACAGCCCTTGCTTATTCGCGGATCTCATCCCATTGCTTCTGCATCTTGTCCATCCCGACATAGTGAAGCAAGCTCTGGTGTAGTGTTGGGTTTGGTTGTGTAGTGTTCTCTCCCAGATATCTTTCACCTCCTTTTATAAGCTACAGGGTTGGCATGGTGTGGTTAATTTCAAGCAGAGACATATCTTTTCGATCTAAAAAGCTGAGGAGGTAGAGTGTTGTCCTGTCGATCTGAAAAGCTAGCGAGGCAGAGTGTTGTCACATCTTACTTTGCAGAGAGAAGTCGTCAGGTCATATCCTGCTTTGTAGAGAGAAGTAATGTCTTGCTTTGCAGTGTGCTGTCTTTTTGGTCTAAAAAGCTGGCGAGGTAGAGTATTGTCACGTCTTTCTTTGCAAAGTCATGTCTTTTCAGTTTGAAAAGCTAAGGAGGTATAGTGTTGTCCTGTCGATCTGAAAACCTGGTGAGGCGGTCATAGTTGTCAAGTCGATCTGAAAAACCTAAACCCTAAACCTAAACCGTAAACCGTAAACCCTAAACCTAAACCTTAAACTCTAAACCTAAAACCTAAACCCTAAACCCTAACCCTAAACCTAAACCTAAGCGCTATTTCATGTGGTTTAATTTCATTACCTTTTTGTACTTGGTTCAATTACTTGAGCACTTATTAAGTGATTTCAATGCTTGTTTCATTGATTTGAGTGATCTCAGTGCTTGCACGATCTCAGAATTGAAAGAATATTATTAGAAGAACAAGCAATGGAAAAGCTAGTGAAGTAGAGTGTTGTCACGTCTTACTTTGCAGAGAGAAGTCGTCAGGTCACGTCCTGCTGTGCAGAGAGAAGTCATGCCTTGCTTTGTAGAGTGCTGTCTTTTCGGTCTAAAAAGCTGACGAGGCAGAGTGTTGTTACGTCTTTCTTTGCGGAGTCATGTCTTTTCAGTCTAAAAAGCTGAGAAAGTATAGTGTTGTCATGTTGATCTGAAAAACCTGGTGAGGCGATCAGGGTTGTCAAGTCGATCTGAAAATCCTAAAGCCTAAACCTGTCAATTTGAAAAGCCTAAACCCTAAACCCAAAACCTAAACCCTAAACCTAAACCTAAACCCTAAAACCCTAAACCTTAACCTAAACCTAGACCTAAACCTGAAGCCTAATAGCATAAACCCTAACCTAAACATAAACTTAAACGTAAACCTTAACCTAAAACCCTAACATATTCCAAAACCAACCCTAAAACCTAAAATAAAGCTGTCGGCCCGCCCCACATGACCTATTTACATAGAATGGAGTAGCCGGTTAAAGCTGTAGATGCGCGACACCGTGTAGCCACTCTAGGTATCTCACGAAGTCATGCCTCTGATGGATCTGGGGCACGTTCCTCGACCGATTTCTCCGATCTACCCACTCCAACACGTACGCACGGTGATAAGCGGACCAGTCGGTGTGCCGGTACCTCTACCTTCGGTTCATCCTACGACGGGGACAATCTAACCATTAGCACGAAAAGCGCTATTGAAGCTGCACATACACGGTGATTGGTATCCTTACCCATGAATGTTTATGTCTGTTGAGAACACCACTGGTGGACATGCCTGAAACTTCCCGAAGTGCCTCATCATCCGATGGGGCAAGTGGTACTCCACCGCATGGAAGTAGATCAGCGGCGAGAGGGTCAGCCACGAAGCCTCGCCCTACTCGCACATCAGGTTTAGATCAATTTGGAGGACCTCGTCGCGGATGTATGGTAGCCACGTGAGCTACACCAGATGTATGCGACAGTAGTGATGGAATAATAGTTCAAACAGTTGAATGCAGCAAGCAAAGTAACTTATCAAACAGTACCTGGTCCTGCGTGATGACGTCGAGCTCGTTTGTATACGCGAGGTACCGCGACCTCAGATGCCCAGTAGGTGCCACGATGGAGCTCTAGAGGTAGGTTACTGTCGATTACGAGGCCTCGTCTTCAAGGGGCCATGGCCATGCCTGCATGGAGATATATATGAGTTACAATTTTTATGGAACAAGGTATGTATGATTAATTTAAAAAAAATCCATACCTGTAAGGTATCACGAGTGGGCCGACCCACAGGCAAACGCTCCCACAGGAGGTATGCGCAGCCACCCAAGTTGTCGTCCGCACTCCGTGATCGGCACGCGTCACATAAATGCCAGTAGAGACACGCTAGTGTAGCAGAACCCCAACTGTAGGTCCCTGCTGTCGCTAAATTTGCCAAAATCGGCAAGTAAATCCAGGAGACAGTGTTGCCGGTACCGTCTGGGAATAGGAAGGAGCCGAGAAGATGCCAAATCCATGCCCGTGTGAAGCGCTGCACTGTGTCGTCATCTGTGTCCGGTGGGCACACGTTGAAGTGAGCACGCGTAGCTAGGAAGCAAGCACCGCAGATGGCCGGTTGTCCCTCGAGTCCACAAGGGGGGGTCCTCCGGTCGCACTCCAAGCCACTGTCCCACCTGGTCTCACCAGCCCACGCTGTTGATGTCCCCAGTCACTACAAGGCCGTCTATGGGGAGGCCCAGAATCAAACCGATGTCCTGAAGCGTGATGGTCATCTCGCTTGACAGTAGGTGGAAAGTGTGGGTCTCCGGACGCCACCGGTCCACCAGTGCGGTAAGCGCAACACCGTCCATACGAGGGAGCCCGTTGATGACTATCCGCGCCAAAGCAAGGAGAAAGGCTGAGCGGACGTGTGGCACGTACCGCTCATCCCAATCTAGAGGGGTGTGGGTCCGAGGGCGAAGTGGCTGGAGTACCTACAAGAGAGATACGTAAATAAATAAGTGAAACAATAAGCACATGAGGGATTATATGGTAGCATGATGGAATAGAAGATTAGCAAATCTCACCACACCATCATGGGCTATGCGGTGGGCGTGGTGGTCGTTATCGTGCTCCGAGAGGAGCAACGCATATTGCGCGTGCTGCGGCATCCTGCATTACAGGAAAGGATTTTTGTAAGATCACGTGAGGTCCAAAATAATATAGAGAATGCAAATAAGTGAACTCTATCAATAAAAAAACAATCATTTTTGCACAACAACAATAGTGCTTACCTCAGGAGGGCTGCACACGAGAGTGGCGCCGCCTTACCCTACGCAACTGGGAATCCCTGCATTACAGGAAAAGATTTTCAGTAAATACACATGACGTTCAAAACAATATGTGAAACACAACAAATAAAGTACTATATACGTAAAGAACAACCATTTTTGTGGAACAACAGCATTGGATACCTCAAGCAGGTGGGGCGACACGTGCACGCCGCTGCCTGACCTTGTGCGGCTGGGAATCCCTACTCACGTGCTTTGCCCTGGTGTGTCCATGCTCGTGGCACTCTGAGCACTTGTTGGTGCTGCTGGCGTCGTTGAAGTCCCCTAGAGAGTACATGTCCTTATCGCCTTGCTGTGAAAGGTCCATGTTATTACAAAGCCTCTTCCTCTTCTTTCGACCACGTCACTTGTTCATCATTACTGTGTCGGGAATTTATTCCTCCCCCACGTACGGTGGCCAATGCGAGGGATCAAGGTAAGGCTCGAATCTCTTCTCCCAAGTCCGCATCGTGGCTAGTTTCGAGAATTCTGGCGCAATGAAGGTAAGGTGACTTACACCGCGCACGTGACAGGCGGTGATGACGTGAGAGCATGGGACATGCAGCAACGTCGGGACCATGCAAGTACAGTCTCCTTTAATCAGGTTCACTTTATGGATCCAGCCACCATAACGCTCGCCCCCTATCAATGTGCCCCCGGCTACCCTGACGGCGTATATATGCAAAGTAAGATCGTATTCCTCTGCCTCTTGATTGCATGACTCGGCCTCCGCGATAGCAAGGTGCTTGGCAGCAGCCGCACTCCAACGTTGGCTGGTGTTGTATGTATCCCTTGCTCCGGTCCACCGATCCACAAAGTACGGGTTGGTCTTTTGAAATGAGTACTCCAAGATAGCAGATACTGGCATCGCATGGATGCCCTTAATAACATTGTTGAACACCTCCGAGATGTTCATTGTCATCATTCCATACCGGCAGCCATCTTCATCGTATGTCTGTGCCCACTTCGCCTTCTGTTGCAAGACCTCGTCCAACCACAAGTTACCCCATTCATTGGTCAGTCCCCTTAGCTCCGTCAACTTGACCTCGAATTCCCTCTTCTCCAAGCATCCGCACAACAGCTTGAACTTTTTGGTGAGATCTTTCCTACTGCATTGCTTAAAGAAATTAGCTGCTAAATGATGCATGCACCACCTATGCAGCACATCCAGGTGTCCGTCAAGTTTGCTCTTCACAGCGTTCAGAATGCCACGGTGCCTGTCCGAGACGATGCAAACTTGTCATCCAGGACCAACGAGGCGTAGACAAAATATATCCAGGAACCATTCCCAGCTTGCATTGGTCTCACCCTCTGTCAATGCGAATGCTAATGGAATCAGCTGGTCATCCGCATCAATACCCACGGCGAACATCATGGCACCATAGTACTTCCCCGTGAAGAATTTGACGTCAACAGATAAGACATGCTTGCAATGTTTGATGGCCTCTATGCATTGCCCAAAGGACCAATACACCCTCCCAAGGACATGTTTCATAACCCCTCCATCGAGTTCCATTCGGTTGCCATGCCGAGGATAAAACTCCATGCCCGGATTCTTGGCCTGTATAGCGGTTTAGGATTCGAGGAAGTAAATCATAAGTCTCCTTCCAATCAACCCATAATAACTGCATCGCTCTCTGCTTTTCCCTCCGTGCTTTTCCCGTACTTCACACGGTACTTAATGAACCCGAAGATAACCTCGATGAGGGTGGCGACGGTCACGTCAGGATCGACAGCCACAACCACAGTAATACGTCTAGTAATGAAATTTGCGGTCACCTGGAAATGCTCCCCAGACACTTGTGCGGTCCCACAAGAGTGAGACTGCTTCACATTCGCCATTTTCCATTGCATGTCCCTTGTTTTGCGGCCCTATACCTTCCATCCGCACCCCTTTTGCACCTCACGGTGTACCTTTTGTTCACATCAGAGTGTTGCACTATGAACAGACGATGGTGCCGCACTGAGTATTCTTGCAGCCAAACCTTCATGTCCTCCATGGTTGGAAACAACATGTTCTTCCGTATTATGTCATTCTCCGGTTCCGCAATGTCATTCCTGTTCTTCAACCCATTAGCACAAACCGCCTTATGAGCCATACTGACATCATCGAATGCATGCACCGACGGGGCCTCACCCATTACACTGCGAAGAACCGTGCCTTCCTCTAAGGAGAAAAGCGGTGCGGGAGCCTCGTTTTCGAACGAGCTCCATCCTTCGTCAGACTCCACTACACGGGTTGTTCCATCGCGAAACAACTCCTCCTCAAGCTCGTTGTTCATTACAGCGCCATTGAAATCAGTCACAAGGTCAATAACACGTTGCGGGGAAGATACAGGTAGATCCACCGACAGGAGGGCATGGTTGGTAGGACTAACACTAACGAACTCTTCGAAAGGTTGGTCTTCTATTGGGGGTCTTGTGTGAAAGATGGAGAGTGGGGTCTAGTTCATCCGTGTTGCCATTCACCACATTCAAATTATCTGGCAAATCCTCAACAACGATTATCCTCTCTACCGCCACCTCCAACATCCGGACCTGAGATGCAAGCACATTATCCTTGTACATGTCCCAATCATCGGCGGACAATATTGGCACCAACAAGGCGTGCACCTTAGAACACAGCCCTGCATCATGTCGCCCCTGCATTTTGACAACGCCCCCCGGCTCATCCTATCCAAAGGTCGACTTAATCCTTGTCACAAGAGTTTGAAATTCTGGTAATTCGCGAAACAAAAGAACGGTCGCTTCCATACCACCAAAGTTGACAGAACTACCCGTTTGGCTAATCGGCCCACCAGTAAATACATGTACAACTTTGTTCATCTACATCCAACAAAATATTGCAAAGTCAGTACTGCATGCCATATGAACAAAATATCACAATCAACATTATACAAAACAAAACCTATGTTTAGTGGACATGCTAGCAGTTTGAAGGTACAAAGTAATGGTTAATAACAGCTTTATTGTAGTTTTGTACCGTGTCAGTACTATGCTGTAGTTATAGAAATTAGCATGATTGTTTACAGTAATCATGGAATAGTTCGTCTTGTTAAATGAAGTTTTCGAGTCGTTTAATTTTCGATTGGGGGGCAATTGTGATCTGTAACTCTCATATTTCTCTGGCAGAGACTAACGCTTTATTGAGGTGTGTTAGGCCATACACAGTGGATGAATAACACCAAGAAACAATGAGATGTAAAAAGATCCAAATCCTACACTATCTGAGTCTCTTGTACTCAATCACGCTTGAGATCCCGTTCTCGAGACCACCCAAACCACATGTTTGGGACCGCTCAGAGCTTGCCTCTGAGTGCGACTTACACTACCCTGGATCCACGTGCCCAGGTACGCTCGAGATCCCATTATTGAGACCGCCCAAACCACGTGTTTGGGACCGCTCAGGGTTCATTCCTGAGTACGCTCAAGACTTCGCTCCTGGGTACGCCAGAGCTACACGCTCGGAGTGCCACGAACCACTCGTTCGGGAAATCTTATATGCAGAAAGGAGATAAGTCACATTTTATCGCCTTCAGCCTATATTTCATTTCTTTAATTGGCTCAATTGTTTCTAACCAGAACATCATGTTTCAGGCCTCTAAAGATAATGTCAAAACTCACTGTGAATTCTACACGCCACGTAGCTGTCAGGACAGCGCAAATGTTCCATGCCACCCAATAACAAGGCCACAGGGCATCTATGTCCCAAAAACCATTTTGGGTACGTGCGTCTAACTAGGGGTGGGCTTAGGGCAGATTGGTCCAACCTAAAATCGCTGCCCACATGACCTATTTACATAGAATGGAGTTATTAATCGAACGGGGTTATGAATCGCAAAGAACCGTTAAGCAAAGATAACAATGTACTGTAACAAAGCATAATGTAAGTGTCAAGTGCTAACAATTTAATTTAAACTATTACAATCATACAACCATAAGAAGTCCACATAAATAAATTCAAGCACATAAGAAGAATAACAACTAAAAGTTTTAACAAGTTCAATGGGGTTAATTTTAAAGTATGAACACTAGATTTCCTATTATTTTAACAAGTTCAATGGGGTTAATTTTAAAGTATGATATTGCATATCCACAACCATTTTCTCCTTTCTCTAATTGAGAAATTACCAAAATGGCCCTAAAAATTCCAATAGTAGCCACAATCCACCCTTGATTAGTGCTTTAATATTTGTGGAATTCACTGTTAAGGAAAAGGCATCGGACAAAGTAATCACCTACGTGTCTTTTCATAAATGAAATTACATAACTGTAAAGGAATTTCAGTTCAACAAAGGTTTGTTCAACATTTTGCAAGAAACAAGCATGTAAAATGCACAGAATTTCTAGGAAAGCCTTACTCAAATAGGGATCACTCCTAGACATATGGCTTCCATAACAAAGAGGAGCTGAAGCATGGATTAATCAATTTCTCCAATAGAATTCTAAAGGAAAAAAGTAACAAAGAACATATTCCTGTAGTCTGATATCAAACATAAAGTTTGTTGTTTTGGGTATTTGTGTGAGTCATAAACTTGTGAGTTCAGACATAAAGAGCATCTGCAGATTAATGGTAAATAAATTTGCCAGAATGATTATTTTGAACAGAAAGGTCCTGCATTTACAATTAATTGTGTCAAAGAATAGAAACCAACACAATGCTTTCTCGCCATAATCCAATTAAACACTACAACAAGCAAGGCACAATAGGATGAATTTCAGTAAATGTTACATAATAAAATAAACGAAATGAAAATCTCGAACCATTTTCTAAATAAAAAGTAGTGCATTTCATATGGGAAGCAGGAAAATGATATTTTTCTTGAATTCTACGAGTAGAGCCTTAGAATCACACACAGCAACTGAACAGTTCTTAAATGAAAAAGGATAAGCTGAGTGCCTCTTTGTCATGTTTGTAGTGCTAAAGTTTCCACTTGAATTGACACAACCACAATATCATTGTCACAATCTTACATACATATCATCTCACAGCGACCAAATCCAAATGATATTAACAATGGATGCACTTATGCAATGACAATGACATGAGGGAAGGAACATATGCACATCAACATTGAAGGCCACAAGAGCGCACATTTATTTTCTCTACCTGACCTCACAACTAAGGAAACGACCAAAAGAACATACTTTTTCATTGGTTAAGTGCAACAATGTCATGAACATTCTTGGTTAAGTACAAAGGTCCGGTTATTACCTCGATCTCTGAGGCGGCGACGGGAGGAGAGTCATGGGGAGAAGCCTACTGTCGGGAGGACAAGCGGTGGAGGACCACACCACGGAGGAGGAGGGCCGGCGGTTGGAGGAGGGTGGCACGGGAGGAGAGCCGGCAAGGAGACGCCACCGTCGGGAGGAGGACGAGGCCCGACGGAGGAGGAGGGCCAGTGTGTGAGGGCCGGGCAAGGAGAAGGACGTCTGCACAGGACCAACGGCGGGAGGAACAGGGGAGGGCTGGCATGGAGATGGGAGCTCATAGGTCGCAGGGGTTGGGGCGATGGGGAGAAATGAAGAGACGCATGTGTCCAAAGTCTTAAGTCGCCACTATCACGCCACGCAGCGTTGGCGTGCCAAAGGTTATTGTCACGCCACGCATGTTACAGGACTATTGCCACACAAGCTCTTCATGTTGGCACGAGGGTTTGTGTGGCGCTTTGGCCTTGCCGCTATGGGTGGCGTAACAGACCGTATTTGTCACGCCATAGGAGGTGGCGTGACCAAATGGGTTAGAATTGAAAATAAAGTTCGTGAGTGGTTAACTTTAAAATATAATTAAAACAAAGGATTAAATAAAAAAAATTACGGCCAGCTCCTGGTAGGTGAGCAACATGCCAATCTGGCCACCTGCCTTGATTGATGTGCCATCTTTCGCCAGCTCAGGATGGTGAGCAACATGCCAATCTGGCCACCTGCCTTGATTGATGTGCCATCTATTCTATCTGCCACTTGGCCAGGGTGGTGAGCAAAGAAAGAGAACACCTGCAGGATTAGTCAGATGTTGTCTTTAGTATGTGGTTCCTGTGATCTCTAGAGCCGTGTGTTGTTTGTGCTAATGTATATGGATGTGTTGCAGCAACAAATTAGATTTAATTATTTGTATTTAACTTATGTGTAATTTTGAATTTTTATTTGACACTTTAGCGCCATGGTTGCACCCCAGTCTCCAAAAATCCAGAATCCACCACTTCTATGTACTCTCTCCCAATGCAAATTAGTATAAGTCATTTTAGATTCGGAACAGGAATAAATGAGTAGCATAAAATGATCTTGGAATCCTTCATTTATTTCCAAAATTCACCATGTATGTCTTCTCTTGTTGAGAAGTACAGAGATTAGGAGAGATGCCTTGTTTGTCAATGAGAATATGAACATTCATTGAAAAAGGTTTAATAGTAAGAAATGAGATAGATGTTTTCTGAAGTTGTAGAAAGGCATATTTTGAGAGAAAAGTTCATAGGGCTAAAAATACTTATATATATTTGGTTCTCTAATGTTTATCCAAAAGTTCATAGCAGACCTGACCTAATGTTTATCCGGCTGAAATCATGTTTCTTCCTCAAACCCTACATGGCACACGGCCAGCCACCTTCTATGTATCCAGTCACGCAGGTAGCTATCGTACACATAGAGACATGCATACTATTTTCCCTGATACTACTGGCTCGTGGTCTACATGCAGTGTTAATTTCTGCGATCGCTGAAAATGTTGTACTATTCAAAGACTTAATTGCCTCGATCGGACAGGCCACGTGTCAGCCTCAGATCATAAAGTTAGGCAGGCAAGCCCATCTTTGATAAGAGAACCGGGTGATGACTCGAAAATCGAGGCATATGCTTTTTTTTGTTTTGTTTTTTTATTAGAGTTGTGCTTATCTCTCTTAATTTTAATTTAAAGAAATCAACTAAAGTAGACCGTCCCAGGAACTCAAGTGCGGATGGGATTGGGTGGCACACACCTGGCCCCACGCCAACTGAGCATATGCGTCTACTTCACCCTCGTGTGGACACCATATATATTTCTCTTGGTGCTTGGATATAGATTTTTTTTATTAATTAATATTTTTTAAATTTTATTTTAAAGTTAACCTTCGGCAAACTTATTTTCAATTTTAACCCATTTAATCATACCACCAAAACAATGCTGTCACACCAGCACATATCTAGAGAGCTCTTGTCATGCCATGGATGGTGGTGACAATGTTGTTTAATTGCCACGCACTCCAGCATGACGATCAAAAGTGCTATTTAGCGGACTTATCTCATGGCGTGACAATGTTGTTTTGTCACATCAGGGTGGTGGCGTTACCAAAGAGGTCAGAATTGGAAATAAAGCGCGTCGGGATTAACTTTAAAATAAAAATAAAAAAGGGCTAAATAATAATAATAAAGTTCTTGGATTTACTCAGATATCCGATTGGAAAAAAAAAATATCTCACACTTTCTTGCGCATATATCTCACAAGAAACAGCACTCCCATTGAGCTGTTGTACTTCCTACGGAAATTCGTAGCACAATGAATATAGAACGTGATTTTCACATGGTCAAAGGCGACGGTGAAAGTAGCTACACCAAGGATACGAGGCATCAAGTAATTGTTCTTTCTAACATTCACACTTATTTAATTTCTGATGCAATGCATTTCCCACGTTGCATATGTAAAGGTTACATCTGAGATTTTTTTTATAATCGATTTTACCTTGGCAACAATATATACTTGCATCATGGTCCAGTACTGCACTTAGTTTGACCACATATACAACATCAGAATTTGTCGAAATTAAAAAATTTAGCATCTATACACAGACATACATACTATTATATTATAGTTAGATCTCCAACACACAGAGTTGGAGGTCGTCAAAATAAAACATTTCGTAATATATTTTTAAAACAAATAACATTTCTTAATATCTACATTAATTGTGTTCCAGAAGAAATTATCTATGTTGCGACACTAATGACCATGAAACTTTCTCCGTGCTTGCATGGTGCCAGGAGAAAGCCATATTTGAGACTAAGCTGGTCCTTGAGAAGGCCATAAGAGGAATACACATGGCTCTTCTCCCCAAAAGTATGGTCATTGCCGACCTAGGTTGCTCTTCAGGAGAAAACACATTGCTCTTCGTTTATGAGGTGATCAATGTGATAACTGACCATTGCAATAAGCTTGGTCGACGTGATCTTATGGAACTTCAGTTCTTCTTAAATGACCTACCAGGTAACGACTTCAATCAACTCTTTCGATCACTCGAACGGTCGAAGAAGTTAGCTGCAACAAATCACAAGGGAGAAACACTACCTCCATACTATATTTCTGGGTTGCCAAAGTCCTTTTACACGAGGCTTTTTCCTTATCAAACTGTTCACCTCTTCCACTCCTCGTATTGCCTTCATTGGCGCTCTCAGGTAGGTACAAATGTGTACATGGTGCAGTTCAATCATATGTATTTCTTATGTTAACGCATCATCGGTCAAAACTCAAGGTACTTGGCATTACTCTTGTACCTATGTTCTTAGAAATAATCTCAAGTTAGTGGTCATGTAGGTAGGTGCCACATGGGCTAGAAGGCATGGCAAAAGAATACTTTAATGTAGAAAACATCTACATCACAAAGGCAACATCACTACCGGTGGTGAAACTATTCAAAGAGTAGTTCAAAAAGGACTTTTGTCTCTTCCTCAAGCTACATCACGAAGAACCTGTGTTTGGTGGGCAAATGGTGCTGGCATTCCTTGGGAGGAAGAATGAGGATGCATTCAGTGGAGATCTCAACCATGTTTTTGGTTTGCTTGCACAATCTCTGCAATCTCTTGTTGCTAAAATAAACAAGTAGGTTTTTCGCTACCGTTTTCTTACCGAGGGCTGGTAAGGCTGGTTTGGCCGAAAATCAGAAAGTTTCGGCCGAAATTTATAATTTTTTTTTTGAAATTTCCTGAGTTGAAATAAAAAAAACAGATTCAAGCAAACCGATTTTTTAGCCAGTTTGGATTCCTATTGAGGTGGCTGGTAAATCTGTTATGCCGATTTTGGTCCGAAAATTAGAACCTGTAAACAAGTTAGTGTCACCGCTTAATTTTTTAAAGTTGTACGAGAAACACTCAGCAAGTGAATCTAAATTAAAATTTTGTCATAATAGGGCCCGTGGAGAAGGAAAAACTGGACTCCTTCTATGTATAGGTGTACGTTCCATCAATTGGTGAGGTGAGGGCAATAGTGAAGCACAGTGAGTTGTTCGACATGGATCACATCCAACTGTTTGATTCCAACGGGGATCCCTATAACGACTCTGAAGGTTACAGTGTGCACGACAGTGTCCAAAGCGGTGTGATTTTTTCTAATTGTATTAGGGCGGTGATGGCGTCCATGAATCTTGCTAATACACGGCGGTGATGGAGTCCATGATTGCAAGCCAGCAGGGCAGGCATACTCTGTGAACAGCCCTGGCCTAATGTTTATCCAAAAGTTCATAGTGGCCCAATGTCTATTTCACACCTGTGCGGACACTATATAGATTTCTCTTGGTGCTTGGATTTACTCAGATATCCGGTTGGAGAAAAAAAAATCTCACATTTTCTTGCAAATATAACCTTCTCCCTATAAATAGAACTCCCATTGAGCTGTTATGCTTCCTACTGAAATCATCAGATATTATATATCACAAGAAATAGCTTTAATTCGTAGAACAATGAATATAGAACGTGATCTTTACATGGTCAAAGGTGACGGAGAAAGTAGCTACACCAAGAATTCTAGGCTTCAGGTAATTATTCTTGATCTCTTTTTCTCTCTCTAACATTCACATTTATTTAATTTCTGATGCAATGCATTTCCCACGTTGCATATGTAAAGGTTATATCTGAGAATTTTTTTATAATCAATTTTACCTTGCAAAAATATATACTTGCATCTTGGTCCAGTACTGCACATAGTTTAACCACATATATAACATCAGAATTTGTCGAAATTTTTTAAAAATAGCATCTATACACAGACATGCGTACTATTATATTATAGTTAGATCTTCAACACATAAGAGTTGGAGGTCGTCAAAATAAAACATTTCTTAATATATATTTTTTTTAAAATAACATTTCTTAATATCTACATTAATTGTGTTCCTATTGATTCGTCGGAAGAAATTATCTATGTTGCGACACTAATGACCATGAAACTTTCTGTGTGCTTGCATGGTGCTAGGAGAAAGCCATATTTGAGACTAAGCCGGTCCTTGAGAAGGCCATAAGAGGAATATACATGGCTCTTCTCCCCAAAAGTATGGTCATTACCGACCTAGGTTGCTCTTCAGGAGAAAACACATTGCTCTTCGTTTCTGAGGTGATCAATATGATAACCGACCATTGCAATAAGGTCAGTCGTCATGATCTTGTGGAACTTCAGATTCTTCTTGAATGACCTACCGTAACGACTTCAATCACTCTTTCGATCACTCAAACGATCGAAGAAGTTAGCTGCAACAAATCACAAGGAGAAACACTACCTCCATACTATATTTACGGGTTGCCAAAGTCCTTTTACACTAGGCTTTTTCCTTGTCAAACTGTTCACCTCTTCCACAACTCGTATTGCCTTCATTGGCGCCTCGTGTACAAGGTGCGGTTCAATCATATGTATTTCTCATATTAACACATCATCACCAATACTTAAGATACTTGGCATTGCTCTTGTACGTCTGTTCTTATAAATCATCTCAAGTTAGTGGTGTTATGTCATATACGTAGGTGCCAAAGGGACTAGAGGGCATGTCAAAAGAATACTTTAATGAAGAGAACATCTACATCACAAAGACAACATCACTACCAGTGGTGAAACTATTCCAAGAGCAGTTCAAGAAGGACTTCTGTCTCTTCCTCAAGCTACGTCACGAAGAACTTGTGTTTGGTGGGCAAATGGTGCTGGCAATCCCTGGGAGGAAGAATGAGGATGTATTCAGTGGACATTTCAACCATCTTTTTGGTTTGCTTGCACAATCACTGCAATCTCTTGTTGCTAAGGTAAACAAGTAGGGTTTTCGCTACCCTTTTTTTAACAAGGGGCGGTAAGGCCGATTTGGCTAAAAATTGGAAAATTTCGGCCGAAATTTTTAATTTTTCAGATTTTAATTAAAAAAGATCAAATTCAAGAAAATTCGAGTAAAATTCAAGTAAACTGATTTCTTTTGGAGTCGGTTTGGATTCCTACCAAGAGTGGCTGGTAAATCCGATATAGCCTATTTTCGGCTGAAAATCAGAACCTGTAAACAAGTTAATGTCACTGCCTAAATTTTTTTAAGTTGTACAAGAAACAGTCAGCAGCAAGTGAATCTAAATTAAAATTTTGTCATAATAGGGCCTCGTGGAGAAGGAAAAACTGGACTCCTTCTATGTACCAGTGTATGGTCCATCAATTGGCGAGGTGAGGGCAATAGTGAAGCAGAGTGAGTTGTTCGACATGGATCACATCCGACTGTTTGAATCCAACTGGGATCCCTACGATGACTCTGAAGGTGATGGTGTGCACGACAGTGTCCAAAGCGGTGTGAATTTTTCTAATTGTATTAGGGCAGGGATGGAGTCCTTGATTGCAAGCCATTTCGAAGAAGACATACTCGGCGTGTTGTTCAGAGAGTATGCGTGCCGTGTTGGCAACCACCTTGAGAGGGAGAAGACCAATTATGCTATCATCATCCTGTCCTTGAAGAAAAGATGTTAAGAGATCAAATGGTGACATGTAAACTGGGCAGCTGGCATGTGTTCTCTCATGCTGCTTAGTTATCACATAGACATATACTACTACTAGTCGAAAACTCGATATGCATGCATGGTCTATCAAGGTCTAGAAGGGAATTGTCATGGTCAAAGTCTCAACGAGACAAACATATATGGTTGTCGCGTTACACGTTAGCACTGGCTCATAAGTCATAAATAAATCCCCACATATATTTATGTGGTGTAAGACTGCAGTTCAGTTTCATATGAACTACAAACGGTTTCCCATCAAACGGCAAATTGCATTTCCCATCTTCTTTGTGGCCGTTTATTCTCTGATCGATGTAGTCAAAGAGACACAAATTTTTACGTAGAAAATCCTTGTGGAAAAAAAAACCACGGACACTAATCGGTGATGATCACTATACGATGAGTATTTACAAAACGTAGGGGAATTACAATGAGGTGTCAACTCTCTCCGTACGGCTTACAAGAGGTATATAAAGGGGTGGGGGTAAAAGGACTTAGAGTCCAAGTAAGAAACTAATCCGCTAATATGACAACTAATCCGCTAGTATGGCATATTCCGGATTCATCTATATTAGAAAATTCGGATCACATATATCAACAAACTCCACCTTGAGACGAATTTTCTCTTGTAGCATAATAAAAATCATCAATCACCAAATAACTCCACAATAAGATAAAAATCACCGAAGGCCAACTAGTCTCTAGGACTAAATCAGAATAAAGAACTAAGCTTGAGCAAAGCTCAAACTTAGTAACAGAACTAGCTTTGTCATCATATCACCAATTATCATGAGTACTTATCTCGCCACCTTGACATCACCTTAAGCAATAACACCTCGAATAAAGTGATATCTCACATCTATGTGCTTTGTTCTCTCATAAAACATATGATCCTTTGTAAGGCATATAGCACTCTAACTATCACAAAATATAGCAAAGGCAAGAATTATCTCCACAAAGCTCGAGTACAAACCTCTCAACCAAATAGCTTCTTTACAAGCTTTAGAAATAGCCATATATTCGCCGGTGGTAGATAAGGCAACAATAGCTTGCAAACTTGTCTTCCAACTAACAAAGACAACCACCAATAGTGAAAACATAACTCAGAAGAGACCTCCTCTTATCAAAATCACCAGCATAATCAGAGTCAACATAACCAACAAGTTCATCTCTAGAATTCCCAAACTGCAAACAAGTATTAGAAGTGCCACGCAAATATCTGAAAATCCACTAAACTGCTTTCCAATACTCTTTTCCAAGATTAGCCATGTATCTACTAACAACACTCAGTGCATGAGATAAATCAGGACGAGAACAAACCATGGCATACATAAGAGAACCAACTGTACTAGAATATGGAACTTTAGACATGTACTCAATATCATAGTCTGACTCAGGACATAAGGCTGAAGATAATCTGAAATACGAAGCTAATGGAGTACTCAACGGTTTGGCATCATGCATATTAAAACGATTTAATGACCTTCTCAATATAACCTTGTTGACTAAGATATAACTTTCCAGATTGCCTCTCTAATAATCTCCATGCCAAGAATTTTCTTTCTTTCGCACCTAGGTCCTTTATCTCAAATTCATTACTCAATTGTGCTTTCGGTTTGCTATTTCGACTTATGTTTTGCAAAGAATCAACATATCATCAACATAGAGAAGCAAATAAATAGTGAACCATTAACAGTCTTTAAGTAAACACAGCTATCATAATCAGACCGCTTAAAATCATGAGAGCATAAAGGAATCAAATGTTTTGTACCATTGCCTAGGAGATTGCTTCAAACCATAAAGAGATTTCTTTAATCTACAAACAGGATGTTCTTTTCCAGGAATAACAATACTCTCTGGTTGGTCCATATAAATGTTTTCTTCCAACTCCCCATGTAAGAATGCAGTTTTAACATCTAATTGCTCAAGTTCATAACCATGCGTTGTAACAATACTGAGTAAAGTGTGAATAGAACTATGCTTCACAACTGGGAAAAAGACATCATTAAAATCAATACCTGGAATCTGACTATAACCCTTAGCAACCAACCTTGGTTTACACCTTGCTTGTTCAATAGGAGAAATACCTTCCTTTCTTTTGAAAATCTACTTGCAACGAACAGGCTTCTTCTCTTTAGGCAATTTCACTAATTCCCAAGTGCCATTCTTTTCAAGTGGCTCCATCTCATCATGCATAACAGCTATCCACTTATTACAATCAATGGATTTAATAGCCCCAGAGTATGATGAAGGTTCAGATACCTTCAATTTCTTCTGCCACACTCAAAGCATAAGCAACAATATTAGCTTCTTCAGTCAACCTCTTGGGTGGATTAATCTCCCTCCTAGGCCTGTCAACTGCAATGAACCGTTGTGGTGGCTGCTCAATAATAGGAGGATCATCAACAATAGGTGCATCATGAACAACAATATTTTCCTTATCTGATGTGTCATCTGAACCAACAAAATGGTCCACCTGAACACTTGAATTCTGCTCACTCTCAATAGGAACATTAGTGGGCATTTTATCATGAAGCATAGCAGATTCATTAAAGACAATATTTCTGCTAATCACAACCTTATTTGTTTCAGGATTCCACAAATTATATCCTTTAACACCAGATTTATAACCAAGAAAGATACACTTAACAACTCTAGGCTCTAATTTTTCATTATCAACATGAGCATAAGCAGTACAACCAAAAACTCTCAATTCTGAATAATTTGCTAGGAAACCAGACCATACCTCAATTGGAGTCTTCTTTTCAATTGCGAGAGGGTGACCGATTAATAAGATAGCAAGTAAAGGAAAGCGACTTACGCCCAAAAATACCTATGCAAACCTGCATTTGACAACATGGAACGGGCCTTGGAAATGATGGTCCTGTTCGTAAGCTCAGCTACACCGTTTTGTTGAGGAGTATGAGGAACGGTGTACTGCCTAACAATGCCTTTAGTCTTGCAATATGATTCAAATCCATTAGAACATAATTCCATCCCATTATCAATGAGAAGTTTCTTTACCTTCTTTTCAGTTTGCCTTTCAACCATAGTCTTCCACTCTTTAAATGCTGAAAATGCTTCTGATTTATGCTTCAAGAAATAAGGCCACACTCTTCGAGAGTAATCATCAATAATTGTTAACATATAACGAGCACCTCCTAGCGATGACATGCGAGATGGTCCCCATAAATTAAAATGCACATAATCCAAAATACCTTCTGTAGTATGAACCAAAGTTTTGAACTTCACCCTCTTGTGTTTGCCAAACACACAATGCTCATAAAATTTTAGCTTGTCGATGCTATGTCCATCAAGAAGTTCTCTCTTGCTCAATTCTGCTAAACCAATTTCACTCATATGCCCAATACGCATATGCCAAAGGTTAGTAGCATCTAAGCGGATAATGAACTTGAAATTACAGCAACATTACGATATTGTAGTACCTCGAGATGGTACAGATGATGATTTAATATCGACTTTCATCACAACAAGAGAGCTTTTGATACCTTCAAAACTCCACCTTCACCGAATACTTATACCCTTTAGTATCAAGAGTACTCAAAGAGATGAGGTTCCTTTTCAAATCTGAATGTGCCTCACATCTCACAAAGTTCGATAATGCCATCAAACATCTTGATTTGTACTGAACCAATTCTTGCAACCTTACAAAATGAGTTATCACCCATCAACAAAGTACCACCTTCAACAGGTTCATAGGTGGCAAACCAATCCCTATTAGGACACATATGAAAGGTACAGGCGGATTCAACAATCTATTCATCATTGGTCTTGGCACATCTAGCAAAGGCAACAAGAACTTCTCCATCAGAACTATCATTAGCAGCAAGGGAGGCCTTACCTTCATCATCTGGTTTACCTTTTGGCTTACAACATCCAATTTTATTTTCTTTATTCTGCAGCTTCCAGTATTCAGAGATGTCGTGTCCACTTTTCTTGCAATATTTGTACGACTTGTATTTGCCTCTGGATTTTGACCGATTCTTGCAGCTGTTCGAACTTTTACCTCGAGATCCATTGTTTGAGTTCTTCTCCTTTTGCCTGCCACGAACAAACAAGTCTTCTCCTTATGAACTTGAATTTTCAGAAGGTACCATTTGTTTCAACTTCTCCTTAGCACAAAAAGCTTCATAAACTTCATTAAGAGTGAGGGTATCTCTACTATATAATATGGCATCTCTGAAATTTAAGAAAGAACTAGGATGGGAGCAGAAAAGAATAAGACCCAAATCCTCATCATTATATTTTACCTCCATCGACTCTAGGTCGGCAACGATCTCCTTAAACACTGAAAGATGATCAAGCATGGATCCTCCTTCTTGCAATTTGTGAGAGTACAACTGCTGCTTGAGATGCATCTTGCTGGTGAGATCCTTTGTTGTAAACATTTGTTCCAGCTTCAGCTATAATTCAGCAGATGTCTTCTCCTTCAAAACCTCCTGCAAAATATTATTTGATAGATGAAGGTGAATATGAGATAAAGCCTTACAGTCTTTACACTTCTCATCTGCGGTCTATATGGTAGGTTGTTTCTCAAATCTTTCCAACGCATAATCCAAATCCATATGTGACAGTACAACCCTCATTTTAACTTGCCACAACGAAAATCTTGTGTCTCGACCTAGGAGTGGAAGATCATACTTTAAAGTCGCCATGTGAAATAAATCCTAAAATTGTTGGTACTGATCTGTGTAAACCTAGCAAAAATCATGACCTCTTTAGTACACCTTCCGTGTACGTGAATCAAAGATCTTCGAATCTCCTAGTACGCTTCTCGGGTGGACTTAGCAAAATTCGCCGGAATTTGGATCTCCACGTGATTCAACCAGAAAGCTTGCTCAGTGATTTATTGAAGAAAGGAGTTTTCTTGGGACTTGTGCTGCTGGACTTGTCTTCTTTTGGTTGGTCTGCAGACTTCGTTCGCTCGCGCGCTGGACCGAACGGCGTTGCTCGCTCTGCTTGGACCGAGGCGATGAAGGACGATAGCTTCGAATAACGTGCAAACGGGGCCTCGGAACAACGCAGCGCGAAGGATTTGGCGAAAAAAGCCGAGACGATCTCGGTGCAGGACGACCTTGCTTCGGGCTTTGGGAGGCGCTGCTTGGACCGTGGACGGCGACATGAGATGATGGACCAATACGCAGCATCGACGCAATGGATGACGAACTCGATGAATTGACGAATGCCGACCGTAAGAACGATCGGATCTGTAATGCTCTGATACCACCTGTTAGAAAAATAGAAACAAAAGAGACATAAATTTTACGTGGAAAACCCTTGAGGAAAAAACCACGAGCGCCAACCGAAAGATGATCACCATATGAGGAGTGTTTACAAAACGCAGGAATTACAATGAGGCGTCAACTCTCCCGTCATTTACTTACAAGAGGTATATACGAGGGGTAAAAGGACTTGGAGTCTATGTAAGAAACTAATCCGCTAATATGGCATATTTCGGATTCATCCATATTATAAAATTTGGATCACTTATATCAACACAACCTGTGGTTGTACTGCATCTATTCCTTTTGTTCTGACGTCATCTACCAAAATGGAGATATCAATATTGTTTTAGGGAGACTATTTACCAACTAATTACTCTCTCTAATCAAGAAAAGGTAGCATCATAAAATGTGTGGAGTTGATGAACAATATGTAGCACATCGGCCTAACACTTAGCCCAGAATGTCACCTAAACCATTCCCACTCTTAATTTAAACCACAATTACCAATAATTCCAGCAAGCAATGCATGGAATAAAACTCACAACGGGTCACTTTTCAACAATCATAACATACATAAAGGATTAACTTTCACGCAGCTTGGGACCACGCGCTCGAGAACGTTAGAGCCACGTGCCCGAGAATGCTCAGGGCCTCGCGCCTAAGAACACCTAGAACCATTCGCCAGAACATTGATTAACAACAACAAAAATAACCAACCACTACTACAAAAAGGCTAATACTAGATGCCTCATCACGCATTTGGTTGACCAAAATCGCTCAGACATATGCAATCACTGAGCGGTTTTGGTTTAGAGACCGCTCGTGTTATTGGCTGCGCTAAAACCGTCTGTGAAGAGGTAATATCACGCACGGTTCATGTTGAAACCATCATCAAAAGTATCACGAGCGGTTCTTGTTAATAACCGTCGTGATAATACTACATATCACGAGCGGTTTTCAACAAAGAACCATTCAGAAACATCACAGCGGTTCTTAACAATAACCGCTCAGTGATAATGTCGCTCTGACTCCCACGGTGAGTTTCTTCGTCGCCGTCGTCTCTTCGCCGCCATCCGCCGGCCTCGATGCGTCTCTTCGTCGTGATCGATCCGCTTCGCCCCCGATCGTCTCTTCGCCTCACGCCCGAATTTATTCCTTGTTTTATAAAAGGATCATCCGCCATCGAAGATGATCATCCCCACATACTTATAAAAAAACAGAAATGGCTGCCTCTTCCTTGTCGCCGGCATTGATGGCCTTCCTGGCCGCACTGTATGAGCACCTCTCTCGGTGTACTTTGAACCATGCTGCGGAAGAACACTGTTTGATCAACAGTGTCTTCACTCCTCTGCCGGTCGAGAATTTGCCGGAGCAGGTGATGGCCACCTTCCGCCGTCTTGACATCCTCCTCCGCCGTGTCTTCCGGGTGATCTCCCACTTTCAGCGAGTTTACCGCGTCATCGACGTGGTCCTCTAAAACGATGTTGCACGTTCTCCAGGAGGCTTGCCGTCACTTGATTAACGATCGAGGCGGCAGATGCAAGAGTCGACCAAGCCGAGACCCTCAAGCAAGGAAGAGAGCCTATGGGCTCAATTTTTTTGGTTCAACACCGAGGGTCTTGAGAGACACTTTCGAGCGAGCGTCGTCGTGGTGGACGATTCGGGCTTCATTCGCCGATGATCGAGAAGAATCCGGCTTGACGGCGTACGCTTATGAAGTATTGAAGACGGAGATAGCACCTACCTCCGCCACTAGAAAAACTTTATTTATATATTGGTTTCTTCTTTTTTAATCTTTTGTAGCGGTAGTCACGCCTGCTTAATTTGGCCATATGAAAATTCCAAAATGAAAAAAAAAAAGTTTGGAGGTGAAGTTACTATATTAATTATATGTTGAATTATTACTATATATATCGAGAGCGGTTTTGTGGAAAAAAAATCTAGTTTGGAGGTGAAGTTACAATATTAATTACAAAATTAATTAATTATATATATATATATATATATATATATATATATATATATATATATATATATATATATATATATATATATATATATATATATATATATATATATATATATATATATATATATATATATATATATATATATATATATATATATATATATATATATATATATATATATATATATATATATATATATATATATATATATATATATATATATATATATATATATGTGTGTGTGTGTGTGTGTGTGTGTGTGTGTGTGTGTGTGTGTGTGTGTGTGTGTGTGTGTGTGTGTATATATGTATGTATGTATATATGTATGTATGTATGCATGTATGTATGTATGTATGTATGTATGTATGTATGTATGTATGTATGTATGTATGTATGTATGTATAGTTAAAGCAAATTTTCAAGAAGATTTAAATGACAAAATTGACATATAAACATGTCATTTCTTCATGTCATGTAAGTGTATATATACAAGATAAATATACTTGAGAAAAAACCATTTCACAGACGGTTCTATTATGGAACCGTCGGTGATAATATCATTGACGGTTCCATAATAGAACCGCTCGTGATAAGTCTCTTTATTAGTAGGAGCCAGCCGGCCGCTAGGGTTTGCGCCTAACTCGTCCTCCCCACTGCCTTACTCTCGTCTGCTCTCCCCACTGACCGACCCGTCCGACGCCGCCATTCTTCCTCGTTGCCGATTGCCAGACACCATTTGCCATCGTACAAGACACTCGACGATAAGAGTGTCTTTTGCATCATCACCGCAGTTACAACTCTGGTGACGCCTAACTCGCCACTCCCCACTCGCTTAGGTTTGCGCCGCCTAACTCGCTACTCCCAACGCATTTACTCGTTCGTCAATGATAATTATCACCAGACGGTTCCATTATGGAACCGTCGGTGATATAAAACATATCACGACGGTTCCATAATGGAACCGCTCGTGATATGCTTCATTTCACTGCACGGTTTCATTATGGAACCGTCTGTGATAATTATCATTGACGGTTCCATAATAGAACCGTCGTGATAAGTCTCTTTATTAGTAGGAGCCGGCCGCCGCTAGGGTTTGCGCCTAACTCGTCACTCCCTCAGCCGCCTTACTCGTCGTTCCCTCCCCACTGATCGACCTGTCCGACGCCGCCATTCTTCCTGTTGCCGACGGCCAGACACCACTTCCATCGACAAGACACTCGTGCGATAAGAGTGTCTTTTGCACCGCCATCCGTTGTGCACAACCACGGTGACGCCCTAACTCGTCACTCCCACTCCGCTAGGGTTTGCGCCCTAACTCGTCACTCCCAACGCATTTACTCTGTTCCCCTCCACCTCGACGCCGCCGCTCGACCCCGTCGCCGTCGCCGCCCGACCCTGTTGCGCCCCGCTAGGGCCTTGGCCGGGCTTTGCTTTCCCCATCATCCCTCTATTCTCCTCCAGATCTGTTAGCTTAATGTCTTTTGTTGAGTTTGATTTTTATGCTTGAGCCTTAAGTTGTGTCCTGATGTTTGTGTGATTTATGTAAGGTGAAGGAGATGGATGTGGGTTGTGTTGGTGGTGGGGTCCGCCATGGTTATACCAGATCGAGGTATCACCCTACCTTACTCCCTCTCTGTCTCTACCCCTTGCTCTGTGATGAAAATGGCTAGTGCTCTGCGATGATGCCGAGGCTACTACTGAGGGCTATTGGTGTATGTGCATTCTATGCATCTTGCTTAGTTCATGCCGTGGATTTGGATGGGGCTTGGCTGCAATTAACTTTTCATATTTGTAAAGTCGTCCTACCATTCCATTCATAATCTCTTCTCTATAAATGAATGCAATGATTGTGCACTTGTGCCGATTGTTTGAATGTCAATGTCAATGAGTGAATTGTATGTAAGTGTTGTGCTGCTATTGAAGTATTGAAGTGTCAAGTGTTGTCTCTTCTATTGATATGTATGGGTTGTTGATATGTTATGACTTATTGGGTTGTTGATATGTATGAGTGTTGATATGTTATATTGTTATGACTTATGACTTATTCGTATGTTAAGTGTTGTTTGCTATTGATAGTGAAAACTTGCTTGGTGAACCATGGGTCGTTGATATGTATGATTGATGATTTGCAAAAATAGATGTATAAAATGTGTGATATGTATGTTATGACTAATTTGTTGATTTGTCATTTTGTCAAGATGTCATCTGTTGCTTCTCGCCATTCATTTCACATTTGTCTGTGTAACTGTGTTCATGCTGGTCAAGTTCTCCTACCTTGCATCCTAGGTCCGTCCTATCATTCCATTCCTAATCTCTTCTCTATAAAGTCTCCAAGCGGTGGTCGCTTGTGCCTTTAAAACGGTATTTTATATATATATATATATATATATATATATATATATATATATATATATATATATATATATATATATTATGTGTATTGTTCTTAGTCCCTCAACCACTTTAGGAAGTCGCGTCCATTGACATGAGGAAAGGAGGCGACAACCTCATTGAGCCCTCAAATTTATGAAATGGTTGCACAGAAGCGTCGGGACATCAATTACTTGGTTGCTAATACATGATGCCACTTCCCAGTCGGAGTACTTGCGTGTTAAGAAAGTGACGTGGACGCTCAGGTACTCCGACTGGGAAGTGGCATCATGTATTAGCAACCAAGTAATTAGATGTCCCGACGCTTCAGTGCAAAGATTTTAAATTTGTAGGGCTCAATGAGGTTGCTCGTGGTTGCTGTCTCCTCTTCCTCATGCTGTGTGGATGACCCCCTGAAAGTGGACTAGGACAATAGAAATATATATATATGATGCTAGTTTTAAAGGCACAAACAGTCACTACTTGGTGGCTTTATAGAAAAAGTCATCACAGACGGTTTCAGCCACAAACCGTTTGTGATATATAAGTCATCACAGACGGTTTTAGCCACAAACCGTCCGTGATATATCAGACATCACAGACGGTTTTAGCCACAGACCGTATGTGATATATAGTCATCATGCACGGTTTTAGCCACAAACCGCTCGTGATATATAAGTCATCACAAACGGTTTGTGGTCAAACCGCTCGTGATATTAAGTCATCACAGACGGTTTGTGGCTGAAACCGTCTGTGATAGTATGCATCACAGACGATTTGAAAACCGTCTGTGATGACCTCATGCATCACTGACCCATAAACTCAGACGGCTCAAGAAACCGTCTGTGATGACGTTTTTGAACCGTCTATAAAGGCCTTTTCTGTAGTATGAACCCATAATTAAATAAACCAAGTTGCAATCATTAAGCTAATGATAACCATGTCTACTAATCAATTCTAAATGAAAGCATCAAGTCTCTCAATTTAGAGAAAGCAACTAAATGAAGATGTTTGTGTGATTGATAACATGTGACGCACATGTGCTACTTCCATCTCATTCATGTCGCCTTTATTGATCACCTAAAAACAACAGCAAAGCTAGAGTGAGTCCAAAACTCAGCAAATACATAATAAAATAATAAACAAATAGCTTATCAGTCAACTAGACATTATCATTATCATTGATTTACTTATTTAATTTCATCATCTTTGATATCATCATTTAACATCATCAACATTTCATGTATGCAATGCTCGGCTTTACTACATGTCCATATCTATCTCTTTTAGCTTATACCGGTACAACATAATGTTCACCTATCCATAACCAACTACGCCGTTTGCCAAAAAGAAGAAGAAGAAAACGAAAAAAGCTATCATTGTGTTTTTGTCATGCCATTTTTAATTAGCTTTATTCTCTCTCCTACGAACTGAAAATATGCTACAACTATTAGCTATTACTCATAGCACTAAAGATTTTGATTTGAGTCCTACCAACAATAGAAACATTATAACGCCCCCAAAATCTGGGACCGTTAAACTCTTCACAACCCCCCAGGATGTGTAGTTACGAAGTAAGCAGCGTCTCAAGCAAGCTTCCTATTACAACAAAACCAGGCTTTTATTACACAAGATTAAGGCTTAACAGCCAGTTTTTAAACTAACACGGGCATCCAAGCCCAAAGTTAATATAACACAAGACAAAGGAACTTAAACCACAAGCACGCTTGAGCGCGATCAAGACCTAATAACAGTAGTCACTACCATCCGTGGGTTCACCAAAATCCTATTCATCATGAACCTCTGCATTTTCCCAGATTTCCTCTGTAGATGATTTGTAGATTGCAAGAATGAGTACAATTTCCATACTCAACAAGCCACAAAGAAGAGCTAAATAATTACATGTAAAGAGTTCAATGGATGCATGGTTAGGGTTTTACCTTAACAGCATATGTTGATGCATTTTGTAGTTTAAGTAATTTATATTTAAAACAAGAAACAATAATAAATATAACAACAGGGTTTCTCAACAAACTCAATTACCAACTTAACATCTCAAAATCTCTAGTTATGCCTCAGATCGGAATCACCCATTAACACACTTCATTAACTAGAAGCACGGATATTCGAATACCTTTAATTATTCACTCTACAGAGTTGCCCAACTTTACCCACAAGATATCTCAAGTCGGTATTGTCAAGTTTATACATGCAACCCGTTAGCGTGTGACTAAGCTAAGATAACATAGCCTTTTTATCGCTCAACCTTTCTAGCCTTTACCCTAGAGGTTCTAACCCATACACCCTTGGGAGACTCCACCGGCAGTGGATCTTGTGCCCGATGTCGACGGACCATACCGCTATGTAGACCAAATGAGTGTCCTCTAAGCCCACCCCGTCCCATTCTTGATAATCAGAGATATTCAATTGGAGGAGCGTGTACTAAGCCGGGGAGTAATGACCACACATGTGGTCGGCGTTTTCTATGTCATTATTTTGGCACAAGGTTCTTGTCCTTACTTGTCTCTAGTGGGGGAGTGGACTGACAACCAACTCGTGACTTTACACCCTCTTGGCCCCACCTTTGACTCACTTTTACCACAAGTCTATTGGGTTGTCCAACTTCCTAGACCCAACCCTCAACTCCCCTCCAAAACCATTGACAAAGCTATTTATATAGCTAATATTATGTGAACTTGTTAAGGTGAATATGGCTTACAAAGGTTTTTAACCTTGTCAAGGTGAATATGGCCTACAAGTGCTAGGTGGGTTTGTACGTCGGGTAATAGGATTTATCTAATTATCATGGCATTCAAAAGTATTATTTCAAGATTTAAAGTAATTGGCACAAATATAATAATAAAAGTAATAATAATTATATGAACTTTTAGGCTCAAAATGATCAAGGAATGTGAATTGCCTTCTTGCACAAAATCTTCTAAATACTCGATCTTGTCCATGCGTTTTCTAGAGTCCGTCACAAAATTGTGACCTAACGAGAAACAATACAATAAAATAAACTAATAAAATCCATTTCAACAAGGAATGAGTGGAATAACATGCAAGTAAATAAAATAAAAAAAGAAACATACAAGAAGGTGGTGTGGGAGGGTAGGTATTTATTTGGTGTATAATTGGACTGAACGGAACTGAGAAATGGACTCACAGGCTCGAAACGGTCAAAAATGACATATAATGTGAAATTAGGGTTTCGGGCGGAAAAAGGTTCGGATGATGAATAGTACTATTTTATTATTCATTTAAGATAATAGGTTGGTGAGCAATAGCATGATTCACTAGTTTTAGATAGAGAGCAGTAATTAGGGTTTACCATTTTCAGTTAGTAACAGTAATAAGGTTATACTGTTTATTGGCTGAAATGAATATTGTTTGGGCCGAAGAGGGTGAACAGTATTGCATTTACTATTCATTGCCTGAAAGAAATGGATTAGAGAACAGTAAGTAGGTTTACTGTGTTTGGTGTGATGAATAGTGGTTTTTATGAACAGTAAACATATTTTACTGTGTAATCTCGGATCGTGAACAGTAATTACCGAAAAAGAAGTGAACAGTATTTTGCTTGTATTGTTCACATGTTGTGAATAGTACTGGTATGAACCTAGTGCTCAAATGGGCCACGGCCCAAAACCGCCAAAGATAAAGGCCCAATGCACCACACCCAACATTGTGGCTTGAGCTGCTGCCGAAGTAAGCGCCTTTCGCTTGAAGCAAGGCGGCAAGGCAGCGGCAAGTGACCGACGGCGGGGGGTGATGAGGTGAGTATCACTAACTCATGGGGATTCTTTTTGGGGTTTTGAGGATGGAGGAGGTGCAGAGAGGGGTGGTGGTGGCTATGGCGATGGCCGAGACAAGGTGGGCGGAGCGGTGGCACTGGCGAGGTAGGAGGGTAGGGAGGCTAGGGGAAAGGTTGGCGGTGCTTGAGCTAGGAGGGGAGGAGTGGGAGGAAGGGAGGCAATGATTTCACCTCGGTCACCGGTGAGGAAGAAGGAGGCGGCGGGATTTTCAAATCGCCATTCCTCGTGAGAAGTGAAGGGAGGTGTTGTGGTTGAAGGCGAGGATGAAGGCGAGCTCCGGCAGTGCTTTTATAGGCCGAGGAAGGCGGTGGAAGCAAAGGTGGTGTGTGAAGACAACAAAGCGTGGGTGGTCAGGAATGGATGGGCCACGGAGAGGGGAGGTGGCGGCGAAGGGTGGAAGTCAGGTGGAGGCAATGAGGTGGCGAGGAGGTGGTTCGGTGACGGCAAAGGTTGAGAGAGGCGATGGCGCTTGTAGTGACGTTGTGGTTGATGATGACCGGGAAAAAGAGGAAAGGTGCACGGGGGAGAAGGCCGTTTTCGGATGGGGGAAAATGGAAGAATGGAAAAAGGAAGGCGGAAAGAGGTTGAAAATTGCCAAAAAGGGAAAGTTTTGAATTCAAACCGAAAAACTTCCAATTTTTTTGAAATTCCAAATTTTTGTGTTGTTTCAAACTTCTAGCATTTATACGTAAGACTTAGCTAAAGGAGTAGAAAAGTTATGTCAGCATATAGAATGACCTTTTTTATGAGATAGAGGTAGAATAATAATCTGGCATATTTCTTAATATTTATTTTGCGATCCTATCGCAATAGTAACAATGAAATTTTCTCGTGCATACATATGCTAGGAGAAAGCTATGTTTGATGCTAAGTCAATCCTTGAGAAGGCGACAAGAGAAGTGTGCACAGCTCTTCTCCCCCCAAACCATGGTTGTTGCCGACCTTGGCTGCTCGATCTTCAGGACCAAACACACTGCTCTTCATATCTGAGGTGATCAATGTCATAACTGAACAATGCAATATGCTTGATCAACCTGATCCTGTGGAGTTTCAGTTCAACCAACTCTTCCGGGCACTCGAACAGTTCAACAAGTCAGCCGCAACAAATCAAAAGGAGAAACACGTACGACATCCATACTATATTTCTAGGTCACCAAACTCCTTTTACACCAGGCCTTTTCCTTGTCAAACTGTTCACCTCTTCCACTCCTCCTGCTGCCTGCATTGGACCTCTCAGGTAGGTACAAGTGTAGAGGGTGTAGTTCAATATGTGTATTTCTCTCGTTAGTTCGCATGGTTTGCCATGAATAAGGATACTTGGCATTGCTTTTCACCTCTGTTCTCAGCAATATTCTAGAAATGGTGCTATGCCATGTACGTAGGTACCTAAGGGACTGGAGGTCAAGAGAGAAACATGCCTAAATGAAGACAATATTTACATCACAAAGACTGCATCACCATCGGTGGTGAAACTATTCCAAGCGCAGTTTCGAAAGGACTTCTTCGGCTTCCTCAAGCTACGTTATGAAGAACTTGTGTTTGGTGGGCAGATGGTGCTGACAATTGCTGGGTGGAAGAATGAGAATGTACTTAGTGGATATCTAAACCATCTTTTTCGATTACTCGCACAATCACTTCAATCACTTGTTGTTGAGGTAAATGCAAATATAATACACGAAGTTAGTCTCATTTTCTAACAATTTCACGTATGTTCCACGAAAACCCATTTTTGAGTGGATCTAAATTAAAACTTTGATCGTAATAGGGCCTAGTGGAGAAGGAAAAAACTTACTGCTTCGATCTACCAGCGTACGGGCCATCGGTTGCTGAAGTAGAGGTAATAGCGAAAGACAGCGAGTTGTTCGACATGGATCACATCCATCTATTTGAGTCGAATTGGGATCCTTATGGGCCATTAGTTGCTGATGTAGCGGCGATAGTGAAAGGCAGCGAGTTGTTCGACATGGATCACATCTATCTATTCGAGCCCAATTGGGATCCTTATGACGACTCAGAAGGTGATGTTGTGCATCAGTGCACGATGGTGTCCATAGCGGTGTGAATGTCGCCAAGAGCATTAGGGCAGTGCTTCAGCCCGCGATAGCAAGCCATTTTGGAGAAACCATACTTGATGCTTTGTTCACAGAGTATGCGCGCAATGTTGCGAAGCACCTTGAGAAGGAGAAGAGCAAGTATGCTTTCATCATCCTTTGCTTGAAGAAAAGATCCTAGAGTACTTGTTACACATGCATAGTGTCAGGGTCAGAAAGATTGGTTACCGTCATTGATCGGTGGTTGTCAGTCTGCATGTTAGGGCTGGCTGATAAGTAGCAAATAAAACGTCATATTTATATTATGTATGCGGTATCATTGTTATTCAGCTCCTACAGTAGTCACTCGTAGTTTGTTTTGATTTATTCACGTTGTGAGTCTTGCTTGTACTATGTCTAGCATGAGCCTAATATGTGGTTTCGTGTTTTGTCGTATTGTGATTTCTTCTCCTTATTATAATAAAATTGACATGCAAGCCTTTTGTTTGCTCTTGGGAAAAAATATTATGTAAGATTTTTCAGATTAATTGATCTACAAATGACTTTGATCAATTGACGATCGGAAGACTTTGCATGGGCACAAATGAAGGTAAGAGTATGATCCAAATATCCAATCCAACGTTCTGCATGATTTTTCTTCAGATAGAACTCATTGCTATATAAGCTAGCGTAGCACCCATGCCAATACTTGGAATGCTTGGAATTTAAAATTTCTTACTAATTTTTTCTTAAAACCACACGGACAATTAGTCAAACCCTCAAACCTGATGCTCACTTAGCAGATATCAAAATGTTTCGCTGGCTAGTAGTAGTTCTGCAGGCGCAGCAGGCCCAATATTCTCTCAGCCTCCAACACAGTCACGAAGAGAGCCAGAAGCAACTGTGCTGCATACGTTCTCGTTCACCGGACTAGACGGCATCGTGCCCCTACTGAGTGCAAGGAGGCCTCGCGACCGCTTGCGCACAAACATTGAAAAAACACTAAACCGGCAGAATCAGTCAGGCCTAGGGATGGCAATCGGGCGCGGCGGGTACGGGTAGTGCCCGCCTATACTCATGCCCATGAACCCGATTTTCCCCCACGGGCATACCCGCGAAGAACGACGGGCGAAGAACTTCACCCATGCCCGTCGCCCGTGGGTACCCGTCGCCCGCGGGCATGCCCGCTTACTCGTGAACAATGCACCTCCACCCACAGGTACCCATCGCCCGTTTACTCGCGAAGTAGCTCAGGAGTATTTGACCTAGAGCTTGCTGTTTTTCAATCTGTTGTACTTCATGTTTGCCTTTTTCTATTCATTTGGGGTAACATACCGGGTCATTCTCCAGCAAATCTACTAAATGATATCAGACCTCATTGGCTTTGAATGTACTATACTTATAATTGACTTCACGAATTTATTTCTTCAAACCAACACCATGCATGCCAAGAAACGACAATTTAACAATACCAACAAAGCAATCATCCTAAACTAAGATGAAATGCCTCCTGCAGCAGTCACATACACCAAGTGCAATTGTGCAAAGAGGATATAGTCTAACAATACCAACAAAGCAGTCATCCTAAACTAAGATGAAATGCCTCCAGTAGCAGTCACATACATCAAGTGCAGTTGTGCAAAGAGGATATAGTCGATCTATAGAGGACACCATAGAAACTTGAATTAGTACAAGCCTACAAGGCTACAAGCCCTCTTTTCTTCTCTGGTTCATTCATCGAACAAGCCATGATCTCGCAATGCATGGGACAACAGAAATCTTGCCGATCAATTCACAAAACGTTTTGGGATTGGATCTAATCTCTGCATACTTGAAATCAGCACAAGGCTAGCAAGCATGAGTTTCTGAGAAAGTTTACTCATACTTTAATCAAGAAAACTCACCGGGCGGGAGGAGGCGACTGGGCAGAGGAACTTCATCGAGTGGGAGGAGGCTACTGGGGAGGAGGCGCCGAAGCTGAGCAAAGCACGGGTAGAGGAACTTCACTGAGTGGGAGGAGGCGGCCGGGAGGGAGAATGCGACCGGAAGGGAGGAGGCGACCGGGATCTAGAATGTATCTGGAGGTGGCGCGCGGGCCTTCAGCAATGGCTCGAGAGAGGAGGCGCCAAGCATGAGGAGGCGACCGGATCTGAATGGATCTAGAGGTGGCGACGGCCTTTCCTTGCGGCTGAGCATGAGGAGGCGGCCTGGAGGGAGGAGGCGGCCGAGTGTGAGGAGGCGACCGGGATCTGGAATGGATCTGGAGGTGGCGGCGCGGCTCCTTCACGGTGGCTGAGCGTGAAGAGGCGGCCTGGAGAGAGGAGGCGGCCGAGCGTGAGGAGGCGACCGGGATCTGGAATGGATCTGGAGGTGGCGGTGCGGCTCCTTCGCGGCGGCCGAGCGTGAGGAGGTGGCAGGGAGGGAGGAGGCGTGTTGGGGAAGGACCGGGGATTCGGGGAAGGAGTAATTAGAGTTTGAGTGACTGAGTGTATGTCGTGCTGGTACATAAGTTAGCCCTAGTACTTGACTACCGACCCCAATTGCCGCTTGTATGTCGTGGGTAACGGCTAAACGGCACGGTAGAGCTTACTTATGCCCGTACCCATTAACCCGACGCGAGAGTTTCGCTTGTATGCCCGTGGGCAAAGAACATAACCTATACCCGACTTATTAGGTATTTACCTACTGCACGCGTAATAGGCATAATTGCCATCCCTAGTTAGTCACGCTACCGAAGCGATTGAAAGGGGAAAAATGGGCCAAATGCAAACCAATCGGCGGAAACGGACGTCAGTGACAAAAGCTTCACTAAAGTGCACGAGAACCAGCGGCAAGCTAGCATGAGTGCAACCCCTCATCAAGACGCGACGCTTCCGGCCAAGGCAAGCGTCAAGAAGTTGCCTCCTGCCGGGTCCCCCGCCCCACATCTTTGTAAGGACCGACGCTACTCGTCCGGGCAATAATGGACACGCTTGATCGATGAGAATGACGTGCGTAACTCCGCCTACCACCGTAGCTTTTTTGATTTCTTTACGAGAGGTCGTGCACCTTTAGCTTGCCACACATGTTGCCGAGGTAGTTCTCATGGGTTGGGCTAGGCGAGGATGTGCTTATTGCCGATGTCAGAGGAGGCTCATGCAAGCCTAGGTTGGCGAAGAGAATTTTGGCATCCGCCAGAAAGACCTAAATTTCGCCTCAGATAGTTCAAGGCACTCTAACAAAGACTCTCTTTTCATCTCGTTAGAGACCACCGGATGAAGGAGTATCAAGTAAAATGGTCATTTTTCCAATATCTGAAATTTTCAATCACAACCGACGGATCATGTACCGACACACAAGATCGCCACTTCCTCCCACCCCGCCCATTTTGCAAAAGGACCCCGCCATCTCTCCACCTCTAGATCACACCCCTCTCCTCTCGTCTCTCTCTCTCTCCTCCGATGGCACCCTCCATAGCCTCCTCACCAGCGCGCCTCCTTGAATCTGACGACGGAGGGTCCCGGACACACTTCCAACTGCTCACGCCACCGCCGGATGCGTAAGTTTCTCGCTCGACGGGTGGCCCTAGGTTTTGGATCTAGGGTTTGAGCGGCCATTGACACACATAGCTACGACACTCACCATCGCAGTTGTGTACAAGAAGGCGGTGTCCTAAGGTGTCGCGACTCGCTCATGGCGAAGTTTGTTCTAATTCATGCCCGATTTCTTGTTGTTTTCTCTTGTTCCATCTCGAATGTTCCCAGTTTTACCGTTTGCTTGCTTGGCAAGTCCTATTGGAACACCTTCTTGATTCTCCAATGACTTGGCCGCATGCATACAGCACATATCTCAGATTTTTATATCTCAACCGGTTTTCGTGTATTTGTTCTGAAGTTTTAACAGTTGAAAGACCAATTCTATCGAGAACCGTAATTACAAACATTTTGCTCTTAGTAATTTCCATATTTCCATAGTTTCGAGATCATGATCTTGTTTTGCTTGGTACATAAATTTTTGGGGCAATTAGCTCGGTGACATCGCATTAGAGCGTATTGGAGAATGACACTTGTCTCGGGCTGGAAAATAACATCGCGAACATCGTAAAATTAGACGAATGACATCCTGGCTTTTTCTAGAATTTTTTAAATATAGAAACTTAGCTAAAAAAATTATCAATTTTTTTGTGGAGTCTCCCGACATAGTTTAATTGCTTGCGTATTTTTTTCAAAACTTTATACGTTTTGATTTTGTCTCTAAAATTTATTTAAGTATATTATTTGTAGGAATTTCCTAATATAGAAAATGAGGTCCAAACATTATGAATTTTGTTTTTGAGGCTCCTTAAATAGTGGGCTTGATTGTGTAATTTGTTTGGAATTTTTCAAAATTAAGTAATGCAATTTCATAATGTTCACTCTGTGAGGAGTCTAATATTTCATAATGTAAGGACATTATGAAATTGTAATAATTAATTTTAAAAAATTCTAGAAAAATTACACAATCAAGTACACTATGTAAGGATCCTGAAAACAAAAAACAAAATTCATAATATTTGGACCTCATTTTCTATATTATAAAATTCCTACAAACAAAGATACTTAAATGAATTTTAGAGACAAAATTAGAATGCATAAAGTTTTTAAAAAATACATAAGCAATTAAATTGTGTGGGAGACTCCACAAAAAATTTATAATTTGTTTTAGCTCAATTTCTATATTTAAAAATTTCTCGAAAAAGCTAGAATGTCATTCGCCTAATTTTGCGATGTTCATGTGTTATTTTCCAAATTTCGAGACTAACGGGTGCCATTCCTCTAAATACTACTGAACGTGATGTTATTGAACTAATTTTCCTAAAATTTTTATGCCAATTTGACAGTGAATTGGGCTCCATGGTGTAACGCTTGTCGTTACTATTAATATAGATAGTTGAGATCTAGCTTCATCTTATTAGCTTCAAGTCAAGTTTGATCATTTTATCAACACCTACATAAAAAAATCCAACTCAAAATTTTCGCTTGTGGAATGCTTAATGATAGAAATGTCATTTCTATACTCTAGTACCCATCTAAACCGAACATACTAACATCATATATATATTCCTTATTCTATCTAAATGGAAGGAAACACTACGAATGATGCTTTTCCGAAAAGCCAAAACACTTTGAAATGAGGGAAAACACTGGAGAGATTTTCCAGTGTAACACTTTGAAAAAGCGCTCGTAGAATAGTCGGGTAAAGCATTTTCTCGAGTGTCACACTCGAACTATTGCATTCCCGAGTGTATAAATATACTCGAGAAATTCAAACACTCGGGAGAAAACCCTCCGAATCGGCCTCCACCAGAACGTTGATTTTTAATGAGTGTGGACACTCGAAATATGCTAAAGAAACACTCGTGAATGTTTCCAACATTTGACGGACGAAACCAGGGCAAATTGACACGTGTCTATTTTTCCCGACTGCATGGCAAAAATGACACTCGGGAAAGCTTCAGACGAAGGACACAGAAATTTGCCACGTGTCACATGTTCCCAAGTGTCGACACTTGGGAAATCTTTGGTCATTTTCCCGAGTGTCGACACTCGGGAACGATTTTTGTCAATTTTCCGAGTGTCGACACTCGTGAAAGATTTGACACTCGAAATTGACCAAACAAAGACAAATCCATTTTTCCCAAATTAAAGAAAAATCCATTCACAAAGAATCAAATAATCCATCCATCCATTCCACAAAGAATCAAATAATCCATCCATCCATCCATTCCACAAAGAATCAAATAATCCATCCATTCCACAATATATGTATATATATGTATAGATCGAACAAAAGACATGATAACAGCCTCCCGAGCTCACAATATTTAAGTTCAAGTTCGAAAATGTAAGCATAAGGCATGATACATATAACAGCCCAAATAGTAATTTCATAGTCTTATATACATCAAACAAAAGCACGATCGTTGCTACCATTTGCATGCACATAATTTCCTACTTCAATCTTCATGCATCATTTTATGAGTTCTGAACATGAAGAAAACTTAATATTAGTGCCATCTCACAACAAAAGTAAGGAATTGATATTACATGAAAAGATAATTAACCAAACTATTGAAAAAGCAAAAAATTCCTTTAAATCATGATGAGCAACATAATAACATGGCAAATCGAGTTAAGGGCATGCAGGGTGTGGGGCCAACTGCTTGTGGCCTAATTGATCATTTACTTATGTCATCTACAAAGACATGCAAGAGAAATTTTAGTATAATGATGTACTACCGTAAAAAGGAATGAGTCAAACTATATATGGACTTAATTAAGAGGTGCGAGGAGTGATATTTTGTTAGATATATAATTACATGCATGGTATCCACTTGTATGATGTACCTTTTAAAAGCTCGCAAATTCATTATAGAACATGAAAAGCACATGTGCTAAAAAATGTTAAACTCCCAACTCTCAATATTTTGTCATTGTGAACTCTTGATCAACATTTATGTCTCAAGCACTTATCATCAAATTCATAGAAAGGAGTGTACATACAAATTATTATATGTTGACACATTTCAAAAGAATTTATGATATAGATATAGTGAATTAGTTATATATGTAGCCATTTTTATCCATTTTATAGCAAGCACTGATTGTGAATGTTTTCTAATATTGGTTTCCTTTAAGCGATCATGAAAATAGCAAGCACTGGTGGTGGCCTCTCACGATGGATGCATTAATATGATCTTCAACATTAGCACCAAAGATCTTCAAAGATTAGCATAGAAGCAACTAATCCCGCCGCTCCCTACATTTTCATAAGAAATCGCATTATAAGAAATTTGCAAGAGCGACCAATAATTACATTGCATGTCATTTCAA